>JADMLD010000301.1:0-107284 GCA_017589585.1 Phylloscopus whistleri | reverse complement strand
TTCCAAGCTCCAGTATCATCCCAGGCTCCAGCACCATCCGAGGCTCCAGCACTGTCCCAGGCTCCAGCACATTCCAAGGTCCAGCATCATCATCCTGGGCTCCAGCAGCATCCTGAGAGTTCCAATCCCATCCTGGGCTGCAGCACCATCCCGAGCTCCAATCCCATCCTGGGCTCCAGGAACATCCTGAGTTCCAATCCCATCCTGGGCTCCAGCACCATCCCAATTCCAATCCCATCCCGGGCTCCAGCACCATCCCCAGTTCCAGTCCCATCCTGGGCTCCAGCCCCCTCCCAGGCTCCATCCCCCTCCTGGTTCCCAGCACTCCCCACAGGTTCCAGTCCCACCCTGGGCTCCAGCCCCTCCCAGGCCCCTCGTGCCCCCCGATCTCTCTCCATGAGCAGAATGCCCCAGGCCTTGCCGAGGCTGCAGGCAGCTCCTTGTCCCAGGCCTGGCTGGGTGTGCAGGGGTGGCCCCTCTCCAGCACATCCCAGCACATCCCAGTCCCACAGGAATCCTGGAGCTGCAGCTGGGATGGTTTTGTCCAGCTGGAGTCTGGTTTTGTTTTTCACTCCACTGGCCAGAGAACCTCGGTGCTCTTTGCAGGGGGCCAAGGGGGCTGAGCTGCTCGTGCCTGTTCCCCACATCTCCCTCCTGCTCCCCCAGGCTGCCCCAGCCCTGCTGGGGAGCTCTGGAGGGGCTCAGGGAGCTCCGAGCTCCTTGGGGATCAATCATGGTTCAGCCACGTCCCAGAGCTCAGCTCCCAGCCCAGCCAGCTGCTCCAGCAGCTCCCACCAGCCCTGAGCTCCTCAGGAAGCTGCCAGAGCCCGGATGTGAGGGGAGCACAGGGATGGAGGTCACCAGGAGATGCTCCAGGAGGGATTTGCTGATGGGATTTGCAGCTGCTGGGGCTGCTTGGCCACGCCAGGGCCTCCCCAGGCAGCTGGGTCCCTCAGGCTCGGAGGGGCAGAGCTGGGGATTGCAGTGCTCGGCCAACACCCACAGCCACGGCCCCACGGACCAGCCTGGCCCTCAGAGCCTCTCTGGGACCAAGCATCCCTGCAGCCAGGGACGGGGCAGCACCAGGGATGGGGCAGCACTGACCCTGCACCAGGAACAGGGCTGGCACTGCTCCCAGCCCCAGTGTCCAGCCTGGCCTGGGGCACTGCCAGGGATCCAGGGGCAGCCACAGCTGCTCTGGGCACCCTGTGCCAGGGCCTCAGCTCCCTCCAGACCAGGAATTCCGTGCCAATCTCCCATCCATCCCTGCCCTCTGGCACTGGGAAGCCACTGCAGCGAGGAACCGCACCTGGGAGCAGCAATTCCCGAGGGAAAGGACAGAGGCAGGGAAGCCCGGGCTGAGCAGGCTCCGGGGAGGGGACAGGGCACTCCCGCCCCCGGGGCTGGATCCCGGTGGGATGCCCGGGTCACAGCGCCGGGTACCGCCCCCGTGTCCATCTCGGAAGGGACGGAAAAGCCCCGAGGCAGCTCCGGCAGCTTTGCCGCACTTCAGGGGCAGGAGCGGGAGGAGCAGGAGGAGCGGGATGCGGGGCAGGATGCAGGGCAGGATGCAGGGCAGGGGCAGGAGCAGCGGGACGCAGGCACGGTCCCAGCCCAGGCAGTGGGAGCCGTTTGCAATCAGGGTCCCCACGACCTCCTCCCGACCTCTCCCAAATGATTTCCACGTGTGCCAGGAGCCCGGGGGAGCCGGGCCCCGACAATGGCAGCGAGGAGGGTGCAGGGGGGGCAGGCCTGGCCCGCCCGGCGCTGCCAGCCCGCACAGGATGGCACCGCAGGGCCACCGACACCCTCCTCCTCCTCCTCCTCCTCCTCCTCCTCCTCCTCCTCCTCCTCCTCCTCCTGCTGGGGGGAAGGAGGCGCGGGGATGTCGGCAGGGAGCTCAGGCAGCCGGAGCATCCCGCGGCATCCCCGCTGCACCAGGGGCAGCGCCAGGGCGGGGGTGAGCCTGGGGGTCACCAGGCTGGAGCCCCTCGCTGCCGGGGCTGGGGTTGTGTCCGGGCTGCCGCCGTTCCCAGACGCGTTCATCGCCGGGAGCTTTGCTGGAGGAGACGGGGAGGGGACGGGAGGGATCAAACCGATCCCAGAAACACGAACGGCAGCGGTGCCAGGGCAGGAAGGGCCGGCCCGGGGCTCCGTCCCATCCCTTGCCTGGCTGCCCCCATCCTCCCCCCACAGAGCCTCCCCCCTCCCGGCACCGCCCCTCTCCCCTCCTTCCCCGCTCCAGAACAGGAGGCTCCTTGTTCCAGGCCGGCTGGGGCTGGAGGCAGAGCAGATGCCAGGAAATACGGCGGGACCTGCCCGAGATCCCCCCGAGATCCCCCCGGGATCCCCCCGGGATCCCCCCGCTGCGGTTCGCACCCCCCAGCGCCAACTGCGGCAGGAGCAGAAATGAACCTGCCCTGCCTCGTGTTCCCCATCTCCAGGGACTTCCAGCTGAAATACAGCCGGCTCCGGGGAGGGGACAGCTCTGCAGGATGGGCACAGCGACACACGGGCTGTCCGGGGAGGGGACAGCTCTGCAGGATGGGCACAGCGACACACGGGCTCTGCAGGACGGGCACAGCGACACACGGGCTGTTCCAGCTCTCCAGGCCGGGCACAGCACCACACGGGCTCTCCAGGACGGGCACAGCACCCCCACGGGCTCCCCAGCCCCTGCGGGAGCAGCCAGCCCGCGTTCCCCAGCCCCTCGGGGAGCCGGGGCAGCACAAACCCCTCCCGGGCACAGCCGGCCCCGCCTGTGGCATCTCCCGGAGCCAGGAGGGCTCCCTCGGGCCGGCCCTGCGGTGCCCCCAGAGCCCCCTCCCAGCAGAGCTCCCGGTGCCGGGCACGGCAGCTCCTGGGGCGGGGAAGGGGCTGGAGCTGCCCGGAGGAGCCCCCGGCCCCCCCGGCTGCCGTGGCCGAGGGGCAGCTGCGGTCTGGCTGAGCCCAGAGCCGGGCACGGGGCCAAGCCCCGGCAGGGTGGCCACAGGGACCTCGGGCAGGGGTCTGGGGACAGGGGGTGGCAGGGAGGGGTGGCAGCCCTGGGAGGGGACGAGCTCCGCTCCCCGCGGGGCTCTCCCCGAGGGCAGCGCTCTCCGATCAGCCGAGCTTCCCTTCAGCTCCTTCTGCCAAACCTCGGCTGCCAGGGCAGTGCAGCTCCTCTCCCGGCTCTGCAGCTCCTTCCACTCACCCTGCAGCTCCGGGCCATCCCTGAGTCATTAACTCCGTGTTAATTAACTCACTGCTGCAGCCTCTGCTTTCCCTGTTCATCACCTGAGCATGGTGATGGAGCCTGGGACTCCCCAGCCTGCTCGTGGATCCTGGGATTGAACACCCTGCTCATGGAATCTGGAACTCCCCAGCCTGCTCATGGATCCTGGGATTCCCCACCCTGCTCATGGATCCTGGGACTGAACACCCTGCTCATGGATCCTGGGATTGAACACCCTGCTCATGGATCCTGGAATTCCTCACCCAGCTCATGGATCCTGGGATTCCACACCCTGCTCATGGATCCTGGAACTCCCCACCCTGCTCATGGATCCTGGGATTGAACACCCTGCTCATGGATCCTGGAATTCCCCACCCTGCTCATGGATCCTGGGATTCCTGCTCATGGATCCTGGGATTGAACACCCTGCTCATGGATCCTGGAATTCCTGCTCATGGATCCTGGGATTGAACACCCTGCTCATGGATCCTGGAATTCCTGCTCATGGATCCTGGAATTCCACACCCTGCTCATGGATCCTGGAATTCCTGCTCATGGATCCTGGGATTGAACACCCTGCTCATGGATCCTGGAACTCCTCACCCAGCTCATGGATCCTGGAATTCCTCACCCTGCTCATGGATCCTGGGATTCCTGCTCATGGATCCTGGGATTGAACACCCAGCTCATGGATCCTGGAACTGCCCACCCTGCTCATGGATCCTGGAACTGCCCACCCTGCTCATGGATCCTGGGATTCCTGCTCATGGATCCTGAAATTCCACACCCTGCTCATGGATCCTGGGATTCCTGCTCATGGATCCTGAAATTCCACACCCTGCTCATGGATCCTGGGATTCCACACCCTGCTCATGGATCCTGGAACTGCCCAGCCTGCTCATGGATCCTGGGATTGAACACCCTGCTCGTGGATCCTGGAATTCCTGCTCATGGATCCTGGAACTGCCCAGCCTGCTCATGGATCCTGGAACTCCAGGCCCCCATCCTCATGCCACCAGGAAGCCCCCAGGAAGGGGAGGGAAGCAGGGAAGCAGGGAGGGAAGGAGGGAGGCAGGGAGGGAGGGTCAGGCTGTGCCCTTACCTGCTCCTCCAGGCTGGCGGCTCTCCGGGCTCGGCCCCCCAGCAGCCAGTGTGGGGTGACCCTTTCTCCGTGTGGCCCTGGGGACAGAAGAGCTGGTGAGCAGAGCCCGTGAGGGGCTGGGAGCTGCAGCTGCTCCACAGCCACGTCAGGGGGAACCTGGGAGGGGACAGAGCTGAGGACAAACATCCAGAGCCCCTCAGGTGTGTCAGGGGACGGATGGACACCAGCACCAGCACAAAGTGTCACCCCCTCCCCAGCCCAGCCCCTCATGGCTGCCTCAGCCTCAGCCCTGGGGGGCTCCCGGGGGCGCTGCTCCCACCCAGTGCCCTCCATCCCCTACATCTGCACCCTGGGGAAGCAGCTGCCTCAGGGGGCTGGGGCTGCCCCTGGATCCCTGGCAGTGCCCAGGCCAGGCTGGGCACTGGGGCTGGGAGCAGCTGGGGCAGGAGCAGGGAGCCATGGAGCCATGGCAGGGGTGGGGCTGGGTGGCATTCAGGGTCACTTCCCCCCACACTGCTCTGTGACTCTGATTTGTGGCACAGGGAAGTGTGGCTCCCTCAGCCCAAATCTCTGCAGCCTGGGCTGGGCTGGGCAGGGACAGGGACAGGGACAGGGACAGGGACAGGGGCAGGGACAGGGGCAGGGACAGGGACAGGGACAGGGACAGGGACAGGGACACAGGGGCAGGGACAGGGGCAGGGACAGGGACAGGGACAGGGACAGGGACACAGGGGCAGGGACAGGGGCAGGGACAGGGACAGGGACAGGGCCAGGGACACAGGGACAGGGACAGGGACACAGGGGCAGGGACAGGGGCAGGGACAGGGACAGGGGCAGGGACAGGGACAGGGACACAGGGACAGGGACACAGGGACAGGGACAGGGGCAGGGACAGGGGCAGGGACAGGGGCAGGGACAGGGACACAGGGACAGGGACACAGGGACAGGGACAGGGACACAGGGACAGGGGCAGGGACACAGGGACAGGGACAGGGACAGGGACAGGGGCAGAGACACAGGGACACAGGGACAGGGACAGGGGCAGGGACAGGGACAGGGACACAGGGACAGGAGCAGGGACAGGGACAGGGGCAGGGGCAGGAGCAGGGACAGGGACACAGGGACAGGGACACAGGGACAGGGACAGGGACACAGGGACAGGGGCAGGGACACAGGGACAGGGACAGGGACAGGGACAGGGACAGGGGCAGAGACACAGGGACACAGGGACAGGGACAGGGGCAGGGACAGGGACAGGGACACAGGGACAGGAGCAGGGACAGGGACAGGGGCAGGGGCAGGAGCAGGGACACAGGGACAGGGGCAGGGACGGGGCAGGGACAGGGACAGGGGCAGGGACAGGAGGAGCAGCAGGAGCAGGGACAGGAGCAGAGGCAGGAGCAGGGACAGGGCTGGCAGGGCTGGCAGGGCTGCGGCTGTCAGGCTTTGTCTGAGCCATCCCAGCCCCCCGGGCAGCGCAGCACGAGCCATTCCTTGGCTCCATCCGAGGCAGCCAGACTTTCTAAGATTATTCCTTCCCTAAACAATGTGGCCGGGTCTGACTGCAGCCCAGGGAGCAGCCGCCGATGACTTAAGCCTGGATGACAACGGAACAGAAAAATGAAAATCTGGAGCCGCTGCAGCGGGGGGATGAGGCTGAACAAAAATGCCGAGGGTTGGGCCACCTCGGCGAGCCAAACGCTGTCAGGGAGGGCTGGGCTGGAATTATCTTCCCCGGCAAAGTCATTTACTCGGGGGGGGCAATAACGGGGCCGTGTTTTGGTTCCTCCCGCAGCGAGGCAGGGCTTGGGCTGGAGGGCAGATGAAATTATTGGAGAGACAAAAGGAAAGGCGAGGTGGGGTCATGGGCTGGGAACGGCTGCTGGAGGCTGCTGGCACCGCCTCACCCCGCCCGGCCCGGCCCGGCCCGGCCCGGCCCGGCCTCCGCGCTGTCCCCGCCGCTGCCGCCCGAGGTATTTAATCAGCTCCATTAAATATAGCCCGGCATCAGATTCCAGGAATAACTGCAGATAAGGGGGTGGCACCGTCCCAGCCGCCTGCTCCTCATCACCTCCTCCCGGGGCGGGAGCCGGGCCCTCCGCCCCGGCTCCTTTTCCACGGGGAAACTGAGGCACGGCGGCGGGAGCGGCTCCGGGGGGGTTTGGTGCCTCCCCTTTGGGAGCAAAGCGATAAATCCGGCCGGGTTTGATTCCGGGGGGAGCAGGGCAGGAGCCGCCGGGGAGGGGATGGACACCAGGGGATGGACACAGCCGGGCTGGGCTGCGGCCACGTCCCGAAAATCCCCCGGGCAGGAGATTGAGAGATGAGATCCAAGTGACGATATTTGAAATTTCCCACCGTTGTGTTTACGGCTTTTGCTGGGAAATCGGAGAGACTCGGAGCACCAGACGGGGCCTCAGAAACGCGACTCAAAGCAACCCACAGGCGGCGCGGACAGGGTTTCCCATTTCCCACCCCCCCCCCGCCTCCCGAGTTCCTGGAAAACGCTCGCTCCCGGCCCTTTTTGGGAATGTTGTGGGGAGCGGCGCTGAGTTTGGCCTTTGGGATGTCGGCACCCCGAGCTGTGGGGCCGGGGGAGCCCCCGAGGAGCCCCGCGGAGCCCCCCGGAGCGGGCAGCTCTCCCTTCTCCCTTTACCCACCCCGGCTGTGGCTCCCCCCGCCCGCCCCGCTCGCTCGGAGCTGCTGGAAACTCCTCTGAGCAGCGGCCGGGGACGCGGCAGAGCTCGGAAGTGAAAGAAATAAAACCCCAAAAAGGCGCTCTGGGTGGAGGAACATCAGCCCTGACTCCTTGGGGAAGGAAACGGGGACGGGGAAGAGGCCGAGGGGAAAGCGGCAGCCCCCGTCCTGCCCCGGCTCCCAGCCCGAGAGTGACAGGAGCCCCTGGGGACAATCCTGCATTTCCTCAGCCCCGAGCGAGCCGCGCTCGGAGCCGGAGCCCCCCGGCAGCACAACCCGAGAGCCGGGAGCCGGGGCGGGGTGGGGGCTCCGAGGCGGCCCCGGACAGAGCTCGGGGGGCTCCGAGCCGGCCCCGGACAGAGCTCGGGGGGCTCCGAGGCGGCCCCGGACAGAGCTCGGGGGGCTCCGAGCTGGCCCCGGACAGAGCTCGGGGGGCTCCGAGCTGGCCCCGGACAGAGCTCGGGGGGCTCCGAGCCGGCCCCGGACAGAGCTCGGGGGGCTCCGAGGCGGCCCCGGACAGAGCTCGGGGGGCTCCGAGCCGGCCCCGGACAGAGCTCGGGGGGCTCCGAGGCGGCCCCGGACAGAGCTCCGGGGGCTCCGAGCCGGCCCCGGTCCCGTTCCCGTGCCGGGGTCCCGGTCCCACCCAGCCCCACCATCCCCGCGGAGCCGGGACGGGAGCGGCCCCGCCGGCCGCGGGCTCGGGGGGCTCCCCGGGGCACGGGGGGGCAGCGAAGGAGCAGCGCGGAGCCCCCAGCCCATCCCCTATCCCACCCCTATCCCACCCCATCCCATCCCCACCCCGCGCCCCCCCGCCCCCCGTACCTGCCGGCCCCGCCCGGCCCCGCGGGGGGAGCCCCAGCAGGACCCCCAGGAGGGCGAGGCGGAGCCCCCAGGCCTTGGCCGAGCCCCGGCGGGGCCCGGGGGGGCCCGGCCCGGCCATGCCGCCGCTCCCGGGCTGTCACCGCCCCGACTCGGCGCCTCCGGCCCGACCTCCTCCTCTTTATGCCGTCGGGTCCCTCCCCCGCCGCGGAGCCCCGAGCGCGGCCGGCCCGGCCGGGGGGCGGCGGGGAGGGGGCGGCTTTGTTCGCCCTTATTGATTGCTGTGTTTCTTGGCCCGGCCCGGCCGCTTAATGAGAACCAGACCCGCGGCTCGGCGGCTCCCAGGCTTCCCCCGCCCGCCGCGGCTCCAGACATCGTCATCCCTCCCTCATCCATCCTCATCTATCCCTCATCCATCCCTCATCCATCCCTCCATCCCTCCATCAATCCATCCATCCATCCATCCATCCCTCCATCCATCCATCCATCCATCCTCATCCACCCATCCATCCCTCCATCCCTCATCCATCCCTCCATCCATCCTTCATCCATCCACCATCCATCCCCACCCATCCCTCATCCATCCATCCATCCCTCCATCCATCCCTGTCTGTCCATCCATCCCCCCATCCATCCCCACCACTCCCCCCTCTCCTGCCTGGGACACCCTGGGGGTTCCCTCAGCCTGTCTGCCCAAGGGGAGGAGGCAAAAGTGATTAAAGCAATTCAATAACTTCACTCACTCTCCCACCCCAGGGACACCCCTGTGACCCTCAATCCGCTCCACGGTTGTTGTCATTGTTAATATTAATGAAATTGATCATTAACATCAGGGGTTTTACATTAATTAATGATATTAACGGCATTAATTGCAGAATCACTGAATGGTTTGAGTGGGAGGGACCTCAAATCCCAGGCAGTGCCACCCCTGCCCTGGCAGGGACACCCCCACTGTCCCAGGTGCCCCAGCTGGCCCTGGACACTCCCAGGGGTGGGTTTGACACCATCGACCCAAGGGCAGCAGAGCAGGAGCAGAGAGTGTGGGGCTGAGGGGACCTCCCTTCCCCTCCTGCACCCTCCCTGCCACCCCTGGGGTGCTCCAGGTGTCACCCACCCTCCCTGCCACCCCTGGGGTGCTCCCGGGGTCACCCACCCTCCCTGCCACCCCTGGGGTGCTCCTGGGGTCACCCACCCTCCCTGCCACCCCTGGGGTGCTCCTGGGGTCACCCACCCTCCCTGCCACCCTCGGGGTGCTCCCGGGGGTCACCCACCCTCCCTGCCACCCCTGGGGTGCTCCAGGTGTCACCCACCCTCCCTGCCACCCCTGGGGTGTTCCTGGGGGTCACCCACCCTCCCTGCCACCCCTGGAGTGCTCCCGGGGTCACCCACCCTCCCTGCCACCCCTGGGGTGCTCCCGGGGGTCACCCACCCTCCCTGCCACCCCTGGGGTGCTCCCGGGGTCACCCACCCTCCCTGCCACCCCTGGGGTGCTCCCGGGGGTCACCCACCCTCCCTGCCAGGTCCAGGGCACAGAGCCATCAATAGTTATTAAACTCCCAAGGGCCCCATTGATCCGTGGCAGTAATTAAAGTAATTAAATTAAATTTGTAAATGATTTTACCCTGAGAACGGGGGCAGCTCCCGGGCCCCCCACCCCGAGCGCTGCTGGCCCAAGGTGACATTTGGGGACAGGAAGGCACAGGGGGACCTTTCTGGGGTTCCCTGGCACAGGAAATGAATTCAAAGTGCCCGGGTGTGGCAGCAGCAGAGGCAGAGCCCTGCTGGCCCTGGGTGTGCCCTGCAGCTGCAAACATCTGGGTGGAGGTGAGGCCTCCCCCAGCCCCTCCGAGCCCCCACCAGCCCCCAGGGTGGCTCAGGGGCACTCAGGGGCTCCCCCATCTCCACCAGCTCTCCCCAGGCACCTTCAGGGAGCACTGAGGGGGAGATTCCTGGCTGGCACAGGGTGCCCAGAGCAGCTGTGGCTGCCCCTGGATCCCTGGCAGTGCCCAAGGCCAGGCTGGACACTGGGGCTGGGAGCACCTGGGGCAGTGGGAGGTGTCCCTGCCAGGGCTGGGGTGGCACTGGGGGGGATTCCATGGACTCTCCCCGGGCCCCCCTGCACAGCCACAGCTCTCCCTGGAGCTTCACGTCCCCCTGCAGGTCCTGGCAGCTCCACAAGAGCATGAATGAGGGGACATGAGGGACAATGAGGGCCCCGGTGTCCCTGCAGCTGTCCCAGGGTGTGGCCTCGCTTCCCTCCATGGAATGGGACATTCCTGCTCACTCTGCTCCCCCTCAGCCAGGCAGGGCAGCCTCTGCACCCCGGGAACCTCAGCTCTGGGGCAGGAGGGCCTGGCCTGGGCTGGGAGCAGCAGCTGGGGCGGTGCAGAGCCCAAAAAATCCTTTCTGTGGCAGGAACAGGAGCTGAACCAACACCAGCCCGGGGTTCTGGAGTGGGGAGCGGGGCTGGGATCACCCAGAGCCAGGGATCACCCAGAGCCGGGGGTCACCCAGAGCCGGGGATCACCCAGAGCCAGGGACCACCCAGAGCCAGGGATCAACCAGAGCCAGGGACCACCCAGAGCCAGGGATCAACCAGAGCCAGGGGTCACCCAGAGCCAGAGATCACCCAGAGCCCTGGGATCACCCAGAGCCCTGGGATCACCCAGAGCCAGGGGTCACCCAGAGCCAGAGATCACCCAGAGCCCTGGGGTCACCCAGAGCCAGGGGTCACCCAGAGCCCTGGGATCACCCAGAGCCTGGGATCACCCAGAGCCCTGGGATCACCCAGAGCCAGGGGTCACCCAGAGCCCTGGGATCACCCAGAGCCCTGGGATCACCCAGAGCCAGGGGTCACCCAGAGCCCTGGGATCACCCAGAGCCAGGGGTCACCCAGAGCCCTGGGATCACCCAGAGCCTGGGATCACCCAGAGCCCTGGGATCACCCAGAGCCAGGGGTCACCCAGAGCCCTGGGATCACCCAGAGCCAGGGGTCACCCAGAGCCAGGGATAACAGCCCTGGGATCACCCAGAGCCTGGGATCACCCAGAGCCCTGGGATCACCCAGAGCCAGGGGTCACCCAGAGCCAGGGATAACAGCCCTGGGATCACCCAGAGCCTGGGATCACCCAGAGCCCTGGGATCACCCAGAGCCAGGGGTCACCCAGAGCCCTGGGATCACCCAGAGCCAGAGATCACCCGGAGCCAGGGATCACCCAGAGCCAGGGATCACCCAGAGCCATGAGATAACAGCTCTGGGATCACTCTGAGCCCTGGGATAACAGCCCTGGGATCACCCCAAGCCCCAGGATCACCCCAAGCCCTAGGTTACAGCCATGGGATAACAGCCCTGGGATCACCCCGAGCCCTGGGTTACAGCCCCGGGGTGTGTCTGCAGGGCTGCTCACCGTCCCAGGCCTCCCTGTCCCCAGCACATGGGCACAGGCACTGGGGGGTGACCCTGGGCAGCTTTCAGCTCCAGCCCCACCAGCCCTGGGCTGGCACAGGTCCCGCAAGGGACACCCTCAGGTGTGACAGCCACAGAACCAGGGGACCACTGGGGGTGGAAAAGATCTCCAGGATCACCAGGAGTGCCAGCTGTGCCCAATCCACACCCTGTCCCCAGCCCAGAGCACTGAGTGCCACCTGCGTGCCACACCCAGAACACCTCCAGGGATGGGCACTCCACCCCTGCCCCAGGCAGCCCCTTCCCAAGCACCTTTTCCATGCAGGAATTCCCCCAAAATCCTCCCTGAGCCTGCCCTGGCCCAGCCTGGGGCCGTTCCCTCTCCTCCTGTCCCTGTGCCCTGGGAGCAGAGCCCGACCCCCCTGGCTGTCCCCTCCTTGTGCAGAGCCACAAGGGCCCCCTGAGCCTCCTTTTCTCCAGGCTCAGCCCCTTTCCCAGCTCCCTCGGGAATTCTCCAGCCCCTCCCCAGCTCCATTCCCTGCCCTGGACTCGCTCCAGCCCCTCCAGGGTCTCTCTTGTCACCCAGGAGGGGAACCAGGCCCAGGCCCTGCAGCAGGATCATTGGGGTTGGAAAATCCCCCCAGGATCATCCAGGCTGACCTGGGACTGATCCCCACCTTGGCACTGAGGGCCACATCCAGGAATTCCATGGGCACCTCCAGGGATGGGCACTGCAAACCTCCCTGGGCACTTCCAAGGCCTGAGCTCCCTTTCCATGGGGAAATTCCTGGAAATTCCTGCTGCTGCCCACCCTGAGCCTGCCCTGAGGCCGTTCCCTCTTATCCCTGGGATCAGATCCCACCCTGCACCTGCTTCCAACCTTCCAGGGAGTTGTGCAGAGCCACCAGGGCCCCCTGAGCCTCCTTTTCTCCAGGCTCAGCCCCTTCCCAGCTCCCTCAGGAATTCTCCAGCCCCTCCCCAGCTCCATCCCTGCCCTGGACTCGTGTCCCTTCTCCAGTCAAACCCCTCTGTGCCCTGACAGAGCCCGGTGATGTCTCAGGGCAGATGTCCCAGTGCTCCCAGCCCAGGGGCAGCTCAGCCACCCCGATGTCACAGGAGCTCCTCAGCCCTGTCCCCTCCCAGCCCAGCGGGTCAGGCTGGGGAGGAAGGTCAGGGTGGGTCCTCAGGGTGGGTCAGGGGGGCTGGCAGAGCCAGGAGGGTCAGGGGGGCTGCTCAGGGTGGGTCTGGGGGATTGCTCAGGGTGGGTCAGGGGGGCTGGCAGAGCCAGGAGGGTCAGGGGGGCTGCTCAGGGTGGGTCTGGGGGATTGCTCAGGGTGGGTCTGGGGGGCTGGCAGAGCCAGGAGGGTCAGGGGGGCTGGCAGAGCCAGGACAATCCATGGGACGTTCAGGGTCCATCTCAGCTGGGGTAGCAACACAACCCCGGCAGAGCAGCTCGGGATCCCTTTGGCACCCTGCAGGCTGCAGGAGCCTCTGGTGCAGCCCCAGGGCTGCAGCACACGGGCCCATGGATGAAATCAGATTGGATTTAAAAATCCCCTTTTTCCCTAGGAAAAGTCTCACGAGTGTCCTCATCCCCCTGGAATCCGAGCTCCTTCCAGGGCCATTAATCACCGCGGCTCCCATTTGTCACGCCGAGGTCGCTCACCCTCCCTGGGGCTCCCATTTGGCCGGGAGAGCTCACTTTATCTGCTGATGGAGGGAGGGAAACACGGCTGAAAGCTTGGCTTTGCACCCTCTCTTGACTTCAAACCTCGCTGTGTGAGAGCTGGGCCTTGCCCATTTCCAGCCAGATCCCTGCCCCAGGGAGATTCCTGCCCCAGGGAGATTCCTGCCCCAGCTGAATTCCTGCCCCAGAGAATTCCTGCCCCAGCTGAATTCCTGCCCCAGCTGAACTCCTGCCCCAGCTGAACTCCTGCCCCAGATTGAATTCCTGCCCCAGATGAATTCCTGCCCCAGATGAATTCCTGCCCCAGGGAGATTCCTGCCCCAGATTGAATTCCTGCCCCAGCCAGATCCCTGCCCCAGCTGAACTCGTGCCCCAGCTGAATTCCTGCCCCAGCTGAATTCCTGCCCCAGATGAATTCCTGCCCCAGCAGATTCCTGCCCCAGATTGAATTCCTGCCCCAGCTGAACTCCTGCCCCAGCTGAACTCCTGCCCCAGCTGAATTCCTGCCCCAGCCAGATCCCTGCCCCAGCTGAACTCCTGCCCCAGCCCAATTCCTGCCCCAGATTGAATTCCTGCCCCAGCTGAATCCCTGCCCCAGCTGAATCCCTGCCCCAGCCCAATTCCTGCCCCAGGGAGATTCCTGCCCCAGGGAGATTCCTGCCCCAGCCAGATCCTGCCCCAGCTGAATCCCTGCCCCAGCCCAATTCCTGCCCCAGCTGAATTCCTGCCCCAGCCAGATCCCTGCCCCAGCAGATTCCTGCCCCAGCAGATTCCTGCCCCAGCCCAATTCCTGCCCCAGCTGAATTCCTGCCCCAGCCCAATTCCTGCCCCAGATGAATTCCTGCCCCAGCCCAGCCCAGGGCCGACCCCAAGTGCAGCCCCTGGCTGATAAAGGCAGCAGAAAGGAAACAATCTATTAAATCAATCTATTAAATCAATCTGTTAAAATCTGCTTTACTGCATCCAAGTGGGATCTAATGAACAGCCAGTCAGGAAGTGGTGTCCTCCTCAGGGAATTGCTTCAGGAAAAGTGAATGAGAATCCAGGATGCTCTCACAGAAAAAAACGAGCTGGGCTTTGGGGAGGGCTGACACAAAGCCCATAACCCAGCTGGTTCCAGGTGCCAGGGCAGGGCTGGACTGCAGGGTCTCCAAGGTCTCCAGAGCATCCTGGAATTCTGGAAGTTTCCTTACCTGCCTTGGCTCAGGGCAATTCCTTCATCTTCTCCTCTCCAAAGCCTTCCTGCTGTGCTCTCAGTGACAGAGCAAAGAGAAATCCTGGGCAGAGCCCCCAGCAGCAGCCAGGCCAGGCTGGACAGGCCAGGCCCAGCAGAGGGACAGCAGCAGTGACCACAGACTGGGGATGTCCCTGCCCAAGGAGACTGGGCACCTGAGCTGTGCTCTCACACCAGCACTGCAGAGCCCTTCCATGGAACCTTCCAGATCCCAGCAGGGAGAGAACACGAACCAGACACCCAGCCAAGCCCAGCAGGCCCTGATGGGAGAGGGGAGGGACTCCAGAAACACCCAAACCAGCTGGGGAGGTGTTGTTCTCCACAGGAAGGACTCCAGAACACCCAAACCAGCTGGGGAGGTGTTGTTCTCCACAGGAAGGACTCCAGAACACCCAAACCAGCTGGGGAGGTGTTGTTCCCCACAGGAGGGACTCCAAAAACACCCAAACCAGCTGGGGAGGTGTTGTTCCCCACAGGAGGGACTCCAAAAACACCCAAACCAGCTGGGGAGGTGTTGTTCTCCACAGGAAGGACTCCAGAACACCCAAACCAGCTGGGGAGGTGTTGTTCCCCACAGGAGGGACTCCAAAAACACCCAAACCAGCTGGGGAGGTGTTGTTCTCCACAGGAGGGACTCCAGAACACCCAAACCAGCTGGAGAGGTGTTGTTCCCCACAGGAGGGACTCCAGAACACCCAAACCAGCTGGGGAGGTGTTGTTCTCCACGGAGGGACCCCCAAAAACACCCAAACCAGCTGGAGAGGTGTTGTTCTCCACAAAAGGGACTCAGAAACACCCAAACCAGCTGGGGAGGTGTTGTTCTCCACAGGAGGGACTCCAAAGTCCCCCCAGGGCTGCAGAGAAGGGTCAGGACTGATTCCCCCAGGATGGGATTTACAGCCCAAAGGAAGGAGGAGTGGGAATGGCCATAAAGGAAGAGATGGAAGGTGCTCCTGAGGGAAACAAAGCCTCTCATGTTAAAACAAAGCACATTTCCAAGCACAAGGTGGGGGTTTACACCCCTTTCCCATTTCCATTTCCTTTCCCATCCCATCCAGAGGTGTCCCAGCTGCAGGTCAGGCTGTGGGCACTCCTCTGCCCTGCACAGCAGCCCCTGGGCTGATCCAAGGAATTCAGTTCTGAGTCACTGAAAACACAAATCTGCTCTGAGTGCTGAAAAACCCCAGTGCTGATCCAAGGAATTCAGTTCTGAGTAACTGAAAACACAAATCTGCTCTGAGTGCTGAAAATCCCCAGTCCTGCCCCAATTCCACCCCCAGAGCTGTGCAGAACCGACCCTGGGGGTCTCTGTGTGCAGGCTCAGAGGGGATGGCTCCACTCTGGAACAGCACAGGACAATTTCCTGAGCAGCTGGGGAAGTTTGGGGTGCTGGGAGCAGGGACTGCACTGTCAGCAGCCCCAGGACTGCAAACACTGGGGGCTCTGCACCCACAGGAGCTCCACCCCACCTGGGGACAGGGCAGGGCCAGGCCAGGAGCATCCCCATGGGGAAACCAGGGCTGGGAACACCCCCAGCACCCATTCTGGGGGGAATCTCATCCCCCAAAGGTTTGGAGTCCCCATCCCTGGAGGGATGTCACAGCCCTGTGCAGGTGGCACCTAGGGCCACGGGCCAGGGGTGGCCCTGGCAGGGCTGGGGGGACACTGGGCTCCATCTCAGAGGGGTTTGGGAGCAGCAGGGCCCTCGAGCTCCCTGCAGCCCCCTCACTGAGAGCTGAAAGGCACAAAGAAGCAGCTGAGTGGCCTTGAGGGAGCTCCAGGGGAGGCAGGATCTGCTCAGGGCTCCAGCAGCCCCCAGTCTCTTCTCCCAGGGAACAGATCTGCCCCTGTGTCCCAGGAGATCCATCAGAGCTCAGCCCCAGCAGCTCCAGCAGCACACAGAGCTCATTCCCAGCCTCAAAACAGAACTCCAAAGGGAAGGCAGCAGTTCCAGCCCAGCTGATCCCAAGGACAAGGAGTGGAAGGAGCAAATAAATTCCAGTTCTAGGCTGGACAGGGCAGGGTGGGCTCAACCCAAACCAGGCTGATCCTGGGACAAACAGGTAAAACTGCATTTGGGGAAGGGCTGAGAAGATGAGCCACAGTCTGAGCTGATTTATCCAGCATGGGATGGTGTCATTTGTAATCTAAACTTTGATTTCTGACACCAGACCAGACCAGTGAACCCTGGAATGGGCTGGGTGGGAAGGGACCCAAATCCCCTCCAGTGCCACCCCTGCCATGGCAGGGACACCTCCCACTGTCCCAGGTGGATCCAACCTGGCCTTGGGCACTGCCAGGGCTCCAGGGGCAGCCCCAGCCAAGCTGGGAATTCCAGCCCAGCCAGGAATTCCTGCCCAAGATCCCAGCCCAAGCTCCCCTTGCCCAGTGGGAGCCATTCCCTGTGTCCTGTCCCTGCAGCCCTTGTCCCCAGCCCCTCCCCAGCTCTCCTGGAGCCCCCTCAGGCCCTGCAGGGTCTCTCCAGAACCTTCCACATCCCGTGGTGCCCAGCCCTCCCCCCCAGCTGTCTCTGAACTGCCACAAACATCCCAAGCAGGGAGCAGAGGCAGCCCCAGCTCACACCCACTCTGCTCTCCTCAGATGTCTCTTCCTGTTTATCCATCCCTGAAGTGCTCAGTGATGAGCAGATGGAACTGAGACCTCAGCACTCCACAAACCTCCTGCCCTGCATCTCCTGCATCTCCTGCACCTCCTGCATCTCCTGCATCTCCCCCTGCCCTGCACCTCCTGCTCCCTGCCCTGCACCTCCTGCATCTCCTGCACCTCCTGTATCTCCTGCATCTCCTGCATCTCCCCCTGCCCTGCATCTCCTGCTCCCTGCTCTGCACCTCCTGCATCTCCTGCTCCCTGCCCTGCATCTCCTCCCCCTGCCCTGCATCCCCTGCATCTCCTGCACCTCCTGCTCCCTGCCCTGCACCTTCTCAGCGATGCTGGTGCAGGGCACAGCCAGGGGTCCTGGCAGGGCAGAAGCAGCTGCAGAAGGGGATTCTCCCAGGACAGGCCCCCAAGCTCCCTCCACCACCAGCGCTGTCCCTGCCCAGCCCCTGCTGGGCCCTGCACAAACACGTCCCTGCAGCAGCCACCACAACTCTGCTCTTTTATTGAAAGCCTTGTGCAGTACAAAACGTTAACAAGTGGATTTTCTACACCGAGACAGGAATTAAAAAAACACAAACCTTAAAAATCCTCGTTAAAACCCATTGAAAATAAATATATAAAACTGCTGTTCCAATCAGGGAGTTATAAATACATTGTGAACCAAGATTTTCCAGCCTCTGTTTCCCCCTGAAGTGCCTAACCCTGCTATAAAAACCCAGCTGTTTATTTCAAACCCTGACACTCCCCCCAGATCAGTGATCCTCACCCAGGGCAGCACTGATGAGCACAAAGTGAGCACAGAAGAGCACAAACTCAGCTGCAGCAGCTTTTACTGCCTCCTCCTGGCCCAGCCCTGCTGCTCCATCAGCTCCAGGACACCTTCTTCCCCAGGACACGGTTGGTGATTTTCTGAGGGAAAAACAGAGGCACACAGAGGGCTTTGAGTGCTTTGGACATTGAAGATGCTGAGCACAGGCTCTGTGCAGGGATTGTTACAGGATTGCAGGGGGGTTTGGGGGGGGAGGGACCCTACAGCCCACCCAGGGCCACCCCTGCTGGGACAGGGACACCTCCACTGTCCCCCTGGCTCCCAGCCCCAGTGTCCAGCCTGGCACCAAGGGGGAATAAACACCACAAAAAATGGGAATTTACCCCCTTTAGGACAATTCAAGCAGCTCAGCAGTTGCTGAGTGAGAACACCAGGGTATCCCTGCAGTGGGAATGGTCAGGAACAGAGCAGGGATTGCCCTTGGAGCTGGGCAGGGATTGCCCCTGGAACAGGGCAGGCTCAGGAAAGGCTCAGGAAAGGGCTCAGGAAAGGCTCAGGAAAGGGCTCAGGAAAGGGCTCAGGAAAGGGCTCAGGAAAGGCTCAGGAAAGGGCTCAGGAAAGGCTCAGGAAAGGGCTCAGGAAAGGCTCAGGAAAGGGCTCAGGAAAGGCTCAGGAAAGGGCTCAGGAAAGGGCTCAGGAAAGGGCTCAGGAAAGGCTCAGGAAAGGGCTCAGGAAAGGGCTCAGGAAAGGCTCAGGAAAGGGCTCAGGAAAGGCTCAGGAAAGGCTCAGGAAAGGGCTCGGGAAAGGCTCAGGAAAGGGCTCGGGAAAGGGCTCGGGAAAGGGCTCGGGAAAGGGCTCGGGAAAGGGCTCGGGAAAGGGCTCAGGAAAGGGCTCAGGAAAGGCTCAGGAAAGGCTCAGAAAAGGGTCAGGAAAGGGCTCGGGAAAGGGCTCGGGAAAGGGCTCGGGAAAGGGCTCGGGAAAGGCTCAGGAAAGGGCTCAGGAAAGGGCTCAGGAAAGGCTCAGGAAAGGGCTCAGGAAAGGCTCGGGAAAGGCTCGGGAAAGGGCTCGGGAAAGGGCTCGGGAAAGGGCTCGGGAAAGGGCTCGGGAAAGGGCTCGGGAAAGGCTCAGGAAAGGGCTCAGGAAAGGCTCAGGAAAGGGCTCGGGAAAGGGCTCGGGAAAGGGCTCGGGAAAGGCTCGGGAAAGGGCTCGGGAAAGGGCTCGGGAAAGGCTCGGGAAAGGCTCGGGAAAGGGCTCGGGAAAGGGCTCGGGAAAGGCTCGGGAAAGGCTCGGGAAAGGCTCGGGAAAGGCTCGGGAAAGGCTCGGGAAAGGCTCGGGAAAGGCTCGGGAAAGGGCTCGGGAAAGGCTCGGGAAAGGCTCGGGAAAGGGCTCGGGAAAGGGCTCGGGAAAGGCTCGGGAAAGGCTCGGGAAAGGCTCGGGAAAGGGCTCGGGAAAGGGCTCGGGAAAGGCTCGGGAAAGGGCTCGGGAAAGGGCTCGGGAAAGGCTCAGGAAAGGGCTCAGGAAAGGCTCAGGAAAGGGCTCAGGAAAGGGCTCAGGAAAAGGCTCAGGAAAGGCTCAGGAAAGGGCTCAGGAAAGGCTCAGGAAGGGCTCAGGAAAGGGCTCAGGAAAGGGCTCAGGAAAGGCTCAGGAAAGGCTCAGGAAAGGCTCAGGAAGGGCTCAGGAAGGCTCAGGAAAGGCTCAGGAAGGGCTCAGGAAAGGGCTCAGGAAAGGGCTCAGGAAAGGCTCAGGAAAGGCCTCAGGAAAGGCTCAGGAAAGGGCTCAGGAAAGGGCTCAGGAAAGGCTCAGGAAAGGGCTCGGGAAAGGCCCAGGAAAGGCCTCAGGAAAAGGCTCAGGAAAGGCTCAGGAAAGGCAGCAGAGTTCCAGGGAAGAGGCACAGGGAGAGTGGCAGGTCCAGAAGCTGCTTTCCCCCATGAGGAGTGGAGCAGAGCAGGACTCCCAGGGAGGGCTGAGGCAGGGCTGGGGGAGCAGAGGGGAACCTGCACGGCCCTGACACCAAACACAGCACAAACCACCTGCAGATCCTCCCAAAGGAGCTGAGAGCACCTGGGGTGCCTGTTGGAAACCAGAGCAGAGCCAACACAGAACCCCTGGGCTGAGACCCTGGCAGGGGCTGCACCCAGAAGGGCTCCCAGGTCCCTTCCAGCCCCCAGCAGGGAGAGGTTCCAGAACATTCCCCCAGAGAACCCCCCAGGGCAGGGGCAGTGACAACTTGTGGTCCCTGCCTGGCCTGTCCCTCCATCCCCACCCCTGAACACAAAGCTGGGGAAATCTCAGTCCCTCCAAGGGACACAGGGAGGGCACCAGGGCCTGCTGCTCCCTCTCAGGAGCTTCCTCCCAATTTCCTGAAATCACAGCCTCCACCCAAAGGAAAAGCCTCAGTCTGGCTCTGATAAACTCCAAAAATCCATTTCCACTTCACTGGGGCTGGAAGCTCTGATTGCTGCTGCCACAGGATCAGGACCTGCTCCCTCTGCAGGGTGTGCACAACTCCAGGGCACTCACTCCCTGTCCCCTGAGCTCACTGGGATGATTTTATGCTCTATTTGAAATTAACAGTACAAAAGCAAAGGGCTGCTGGGACAGAACATCAGCCCAGACCCACGTGTGCACCCTGCCATAAAAATAACTCGGCTATCTCAACAAAGACAAGGATTGAACAATTTCACAGATTAAGAATGTCTGTGCACTCCAGCCCGGGAACTTTTCTGGTTCCAGTTCTAGGTGAGCCCACGTTGTTCCCCCTCACTCAGTGCCCACAAAACTTCTTATGATTCTCTTTTCACCTCAGTGAGCTGCCCCAGCCTGACAGAGAAATGCCCTGAGAGCAGCCCTGACAGCCCCTCACCTCTCAGAGCCCTGCAGGGACATTTGCACCCTGCTCTACAAGAGGGAAGCAAAATTTGTTCATCCAGATTCACTGATCTGGGGCCTTATTTTGAGCCAAATAAACTCAGCTGCACCTCCCTTTCTTGTGTCATTTCACCAGGAATGAAGGGGCACAAACCCTTTTTGGTGCCATTTCCCCAGGAATGAGAGGGCACAAACCCTTTTGTGTCATTTCACCAGGAATGAAGGGGCACAAACCCTTTTGTGTCATTTCACCAGGAATGAAGGGGCACAAACCCTTTTGTGTCATTTCACCAGGAATGAGAGGGCACAAACCCTTTTTGGTGCCATTTCACCAGGAATGAAGGGGCACAAACCCTTTTTTGTGTCATTTCACCAGGAATGAGACAACACAAACACTTTTTTTGTGTCATTTCACCAGGGACGAAGGGGCACAAACCCTTTCCTGTACCATTTCACCAGGACTGAGAGGGCAGAAACCCTTTTTTTTGTACCATTTCCCCAGGAGCAGTTCCCTGCCCTTTCCCCATCGAGTGCAGGGATTCCAGCAGAGGAAGGGGGAGCTGCTGCTGCACAGCCCTGCAGCCCAGCCCCTGAGTTCCCACCCCAAATCCCGGTGCCTGGGGCTGCCTGGGGGAGGCAGGCAGGGAGGGAGGGGCACTCACAGTTTTGTAGAGCTGAGCCCTCAGGCGGTAGGAGCTGTACTCCAGCCTCCTCTGCTCCTCCTCCCGCTTCCGCCGCACCTCGGGGAGCTGCTCGTAGATCCTGGGGGAGAGGAGAGGCAGAAACGGCCATGGGACACCAAACCCACCCCCCTGCTTGCTGCCCACCCTCCCCAGGGGCTGCTGGCCGAGCACAGCCCCGACAGAGGTGTGGAGTTTGCTGCTGGCCCACTGGGAACACCTGGAATCCACAGCAGGGTGAGCTCGGGAATTCCTGCATCTGGAGCTCCTCTCCTACCCCTGAACTCCTCTCCTACCCTTGGGAATGCCTCTCCCACCCTTGGGAATGCCTCTCCCACCCCTGAACTCCTCTCCTACCCCCAGAACTCCTCTCCCAGCCCTGGAGCTCCTCTCCTACCCCTGAACACCTCTCCTACCCTTGGGAATGTCTCTCCTACCCCTGGAACTCCTCTCCCAGCCCTGGAGCTCCTCTCCTACCCCTGAACACCTCTCCTACCCTTGGGAATGCCTCTCCCACCCCTGAACTCCTCTCCTACCCCCAGAACTCCTCTCCCCGCCCTGGAGCTCCTCTCCTACCCCTGAACACCTCTCCTACCCTTGGGAATGCCTCTCCCACCCTTGGGAATGCCTCTCCCACCCCTGAACTCCTCTCCTACCCCCAGAACTTCTCTCCCAGCCCTGGAGCTCCTCTCCTACCCCTGAACTCCTCTCCTACCCTTGGGAATGCCTCTCCTATTCCTGAAGCTCCTCTCTCACCCCTGGAACTCCTCTCCCACCCCTGGAACTCCTCTCCCAGCCCTGGAGCTCCTCTCCCAGCCCTGGAGCTCCTCTCCCAGCCCTGGAACTCCTCTCCCAGCCCTGGAGCTCCTCTCCCAGGCCAGCACCTCCCCAGCCCAGCCCCTGGAGCTCTGCAGTGCTGTGCTGACCCAGCTGCAGCTCAGTGTCCCCAGTGTCCCCAGTGTCCCCAGTGTCCCAGCCCAGGCCATGTCCCTCCAGCCACGGCAGGAGTTCAGCACAGGAAGCACCCCAGGGAAGCTTTTTAGGCATTTCCAGGATTTCAGTGACCCAGCAGTTTCTCAGCCCTGCTCTGCCTGCTCCTGTGCTGATCCTTCCCCAGATTTTCCTTCAATCATGGAATCCTGGAATGGTCTGGGCTGGAAGGACCTCAAAGCTCACCCAGGGACACCTTCCCCACACACCCTAAGAGCACTCTGAAATGCTAAAAAACATTCAAATAATTTAAGTGTATGCTAAAAACCATTCAAATCATTTAAATGTATGATAAAAGCCATTGAAATCATTAACAGCCACCCAGGGCTCTGTGCTGCACACTGTGCACTCCAGCAGGAATTCTGTGGGAGCACAGAGGAGCTGAGGTTGGCAGAAGCCTCTGGAGGTCCCCCAGCTCCTGCTCAAGGCAGGGCTCATTCCAGGCTGGCCCAGGCTGCTCATCCCACCCAGCTGGGATCATTTCCAGGGGTTCAGGCTCTGCCACCCCTGTGGGGTGCTGGCCCAGCCCTTCCCACCCTGCTGCCAGCAGAGCTCAGCTCAAGGAGCTCCCTCCCAGTGTTTCTGGTCCCACTCCAGGCCCCTCTGCAGCACAGCCACCCCCAGAGGGGAACTCCAGGGCAGTGTGCTGGGCACTGCAGGGATGAATTACTGGAGTCAAAAATAAGACAAACCCCATCCTCAGGTGGCTTTTCCAAGGGTAAAAGTCTCTGTATTCCCTTGGGGTGATTATTTCTATAGAAAGCCTCTTCCTCTGGGGGAAATGCTGCCTCTCTCCTGCCCCAATTACCCACTGTGTTAATTGTGACCTCACTCAGGTGCTGCACTGTCCCCCAGCCCCATTCCCTCTCCATTTGGGACCCAGTTTGCTGTGGGTGGCTGATGCTGCAGCAGAATCCTCAGCTTCAGCTAAAGAAATCATTTTCCAAACTGATTTTGTTTCTTGGAATTTCTAAGTGGGACATTTCTGCCTCTGGTAAGGCACCTGGATTTGTCACTGACAAAGCTGGATTGTTTGCACACCCAGGTCTCTGAGTGCAGGCAGGATCCAAAGCTCTGCCCTTCCCACCTGGAATACAATGCCCTGAACTTTACCTCTTAGATCTTTGAAACATTTCACTCTTGGGAATGGCTCTTCTCCTCTCTTTCATCAGGAAACCTGAACAGGAAATTGTGAATGAGGGACAAGTTTGTTACTGCAACAATGTGGGTCCTTCATCAAGTTTTTACAAAAAACTCTTGGTAACATCTTATAACAGGGCTAAGTAACTGCAATGCCTTTATGAGAAATAAATAATGAATAAATACACCCTGATGCTGGAAGCTGGGCACTGAGGATTGCAGGCTGTGCTGACAGGCAGTGACCCTCAGGGAAGCACCACATCCCACCTGGGGCCGTGCAGGAGGCTTCCAACACTGAGTGACAGCCCTGGGACTGTGGCTGTGGAGCCTGAACAGAACCCACAGCCCTGGAGCACAAGGTGGAGCTCAGTGTTGGGGAGGATGAGAAAGGAAAGCCTTATAAATATGATTGCTTAGGTTTTGAGAATATGGAACCTGTGAGTGAAATAGAATTGAAAGCAAGTTTTGATGTTTAGAGCCTTGGTTACTGGACAGCTGGAGAACAACAGTGTGGCTGCTAAAGGTAATTAATCCCCTTTTGATTAAACAATGCCCTTCTCCTCACCAAGAGCCCAAGGGTCAGAGCAGACCCTACCAGCTTGGCAGGAGGGGTCCCAAGAGTCGTTTTTAGGGTTTAAAATACAACACAGCATGGCAATGTAATGATTCTTACAGGCTGTGTGTAAATGCTGTAGGATTTGTATCCTGTATTAGATTGGTTGGTGTGAATCAGAATATTCAGTGTAGAAGAAGATTTAATGGATTGGAACGGGAACTTTGCTCTCTCACTTCTCTTACTGCTCTTACTTCACTCTCTTGCTCTGGGTTTTCTCTCTCTCTCTCTCTCTCTCTGCCCTGAGCTGAGCTGGCAGCTCCCAGCAGGGCCCCTTCACCCAGCCCTGTGCAATGAACCCCTGCTCCAAGAGCAGCTTTGACTCCAGAGATCTCTCACCACCATCCCCCCCGGCTCCCACAGCTCAGGAAACCAAAGGGTTCAGGGCAGAGCCCAACGTACCTCGGTGGGACAGCGGGTGATTCACGGTCCTGCGCTCCTTCCTCTGCCCGGGGGGCTGCAGCAGCTGCTGGGCTGGTGGCAGCTGTTCCCCCTGGGCTGGCAGCAGCTGTTCCCCCCGGGCTGGCAGCAGCTGTTCCCCCTGGAGCAGCCCCTGCCCCTGGAGCAGCCCCTGCATTCTCCTCTCCTGGCGCAGCAGCCGCAGGTGCCGCAGGCGCTGCCCCGAGCGCGAGATGAAGTCGGGCCGGTGCAGGGCCAGGGCCTCCTGAGGGGACACAAACACAGCCTGCCTGCCCAAACTGCAGCTACCAGCTGCAGGGGACCCCCAGAGCCTGCCCCACAAAGCCCAGAGCAGGTTAAAAACCCCATCAGAGCACCGGGTGTGCTGTCAGACTCCCGTCCCTAACGCCAGGCAGGTGTGCTCACGGGCCTGGTTTAACAACGTGGGAATAAACTGGGCAGAAAGGGAAAAAACCCTAAAGTAATAACAAAGAACAGTAAAAACTCATTTTGGACTCGTACTGTATCATTTCTGCATGGAAACAGGGGTGGTGGGGTTCTGTCAGCTCCATCCTGAAGCCAAGGGATTTATTTAACCCCTGCAGCACCAGCCCCAGGCAAGCACTGGGGGATGAACTGAGGAAGCATTCTGGGGAAAGCCAGACTGCCAGAGCATCCCTGACCCCACCCTGGGGAGGCCCCAGCAGTCCCTGGGTGCAGGGAGCCCTCACCTGCAGGGTCAGCTTCCCCAGGGGCTGCCCCAGCCCCCTGCCAGCCCCGGGGGCTGCGGCTGCTCCCTGGTCTGGCCTGGGCTGCTCCTCCCAGTTCTTCTCCCTCAGGGGCTCTCTCCAAGGCTTCCTGCTGCCCCAGGGCTCAAACCAGGCTGGCCCAGGGCCAGGAGTGGCACTGGATTGGTTTTCTTTCCTGGATTCACAGGTCAAGTCCTCTGCTGGGACCAGCCACGGAGTCCCTGTTGGAAGAGGAAGAAGATTTGAGCTGATTCCTGTGCCTGCTGTCCATCCCAATCCATGTCCTTTACTCCTGGAGGGATCCCTGAGGCTGAGGGGACACCAGAGAGCTGGGAGGGGACACAGCCAGGAGGAGAGGTGACCCCAAGGGGTATCCCAGGGGTCAGGAGACAGAGCTGAGGGAGAGCAAGGGGAACACTTGGAGTGATGGGGCTTTGACCTCCCACATCAGCATCAGCACAGTGGAGCTCTCCTGGGGATGGGAAGGTGGGCAGGGGCTGCAAGGGTCCCTGCAGAGCCTGCAGGGGGTTCCAAGGAGGGACCTGGGACCAGGGGAGATGCTCTGAAGCTGCAGGAGGGCAGCTTTACACAGAGCTTGGGCAGGAATTGTTCCCTGGGAGGGTGGGGAGGGGCTGGGCTGGAATTCCCAGCTTTGCTGTGGATCCCTGGCAGTGCCCCAGGCCAGGCTGGACACTGGGGCTGGGAGCACCTGGGGCACTGGGAGGTGTCCCTGCCAGGGCAGGGGTGAGGCTGGGTGGGATTTGGGGTCCCTCCAACCCAACCCACTCCAGATTCTCCAAGAGGAGAATGAACTCCGTGCCCTGCTGTGCTCCTGTGGCTTCTCCTTTCCCTGCTGAGCTGCCTCCATCCCATCCCACCCCAGTGGTTCCCTCACTCTGTCCCTGTCCCACAGCCCTGGGGAGGGGAGCACCAGGGCTGAACCAGAGCAGGGAGTGCCTGGGTTTGCACTGAGCCCAACCTGTGCCAAGCCTGCAGCAAAGCCCTCACTGCTGCAGCTCAGCCCCAGGGGAACCTCTGCAGGAACACACCTGGGGCAGGGTCACGGGAATTCCCTCCCTCCCCAGGGGTCCCAACAGCAGCAAATCTTTAGCAGGAAAAACAACAACAACAACAACAACAACAACAACAACAACAACAACAAACCAAAAAAAACCCAAACAAACAAACAAACAAACAAAAAAAACCAAAAAAAACCCCCAACAAACAAACAAAAAAAAAAACAAAAAAAACCAAAAAAAACCCCAAACAAACAAACAAACAAACAAAAAAACAAAAACAAAACACCCCAACAACAAAAAACAAAAACACAAAAAGGCAAAAAACAAAACAAAACAAACAAAAAAAACCCAAAAAAAACCAAAACCAAACCAAACCAAACAAACCACAAAAACAAAACAAACCAAAAAAACCCCAAAAAACCACAAAAGCCCAGGATTGTCCATGTCCCAGGTTTCCCCCCATGGACAGCACAGTTACTGACCAGCAATCCCACACCTGATCACTGAGCCTCTCTGTGGCTCTGGATCCATATTTCTGGAAGATCAAATGCTTCCCACCTCCCAAGTGCTCAGCAAATCTTTACCAGACACCACTTTTGAGAAGCCCAGGATTGTCCAGGTCCCAGGTTTCCCCCCATGGACAGCACAGTTATTGACCAGCACATATTTAATTATAATCACCCATCTTTCAGCAGCCTCTCTGCTGGCCCAAGCCCTGTGGCTCTGGATCCATATTTCTGGGAGATCAAATGCTTCCCACCTCCCAGGAGTTGAGTTCCTCCCAGTTTGCACACAGGGTGATGTGCATGCATCAGCTGGGGCTCTGAGCAGATATTCTGCATTTTCTAAATTAAACCCTTCTGAGAGGGAACCAGCAGTCCCCACAACAACAACAACAGCAGTGATGAGTAAGGGAAATATTTTTAAACATTTAATTGTGATGTTGTGAAGAGTGGCAGGAATTTAAGAGAGACAAACAACAACAAAAAAAATAAATGAAAACGTCAGGAGACTCCAGCAGCAGCCTAAAAATGCAACTCTCAACAAAACAGCTGAGTTCTTCCCAATTTCCACTCTAAAAAAGTCTTGTGGGAAGCCTCAGGGCCTGAGACATTGAGGACAAGGTGGTGACCAGCACTGAGAGTTTAACAGAACGTTCTGTATCCCAGAAATTAATATTAATTAATCAATTAATTACCCTGCACAGTTCCCATCTCTCTGCCTTGTTCATTCCTCCCTAATTCCTGCACTCCCTGCCTGTAACAGCTGAAAACTTCAACCCAATGGAATCACAGCAGGCAGGGCCTGTGGCACAGCTGGCTGTCCCCAGTGGGTGCTGACCCTGCAGGAGGTGCAGCCTGTCCCTCTGTCCCTCTGTCTGTCTGTCCAGGGGCAGAGCTGGGTGTTCCCAGCTGGGTGCTGACCCTGCAGGAGGTGCAGCCTGTCCCTCTGTCCCTCTGTCTGTCTGTCCAGGGTGGGTGTCCCCAGCCCCCTGTAGGTGCTGACCCAGTAGGAGCTGCAGCCTGTCCCTCTGTCCCTCTCTCTGTCTGTCCAGGGTGGGTGTCCCCAGCCCCCTGTAGGTGCTGACCCAGTAGGAGCTGCAGCCTGTCCCTCTGTCCCTCTGTCTGTCCAGGGTGGGTGTCCCCAGCCCCCTGTGGGCGCTGACCCTGCAGCAGCTGCAGCCTGTCCCTCTGTCCCTCTGTCTGTCTGTCCAGGGGCACAGCTGTGTATCCCCAGCCCCTGTGGGCACTGACCTTGCAGGAGCTGCAGCCTGTCCCTCTGTCCCTCTGTCTGTCTGTCCAGAGCTGTGTATCCCCATCCCCCCGTGGGCACTGACCTTGCAGCAGCTGCAGTCTGTCCCTCCTGGTCCGTGTGTCCGGCCGTGCCCGCTGCTGCAGCCAGGCCCCTGGTGCCCCTGGGCAGGCCTGCCCCAGGTGCTGCCCCAGGGGCTGCCCCAGGTGCTGCCCCAGGTGCTGCCCCAGGTGCTGGCTGCCCCTGGGCGTGGGGAAGGTGAGCCCCACGTCCCGGGTGTGCCTCCTGGTGCCGCTGCTGACGAGCTCCAGCTCCCCTGGAACACAACCAAGGCAGGGACGTGTCACTGGCTGTGCCAGGGCAGGGGTGACCCTGCTGGGGGGGGCCAGGGGGTGCTCAGTGATGCCTCAGATTTCAGTTTTCATATTTTCAGGTTCTGTGCTGCCCAAGGATGCAGCACTGAGCTCACAGTCAGTGCCATAAGCTCCTCACAGAGCAGGGACACAAAACAAATCCTGTTCCTGCTGAGCACCAAGGACAACTTTCAGCCCCACAGCACAAACAAGGGTGGCTGGAGGGAGGGACAAGAAGGATGGGACCTCACAGCCTGGAGCTGGGACTGGACAATTAAACCCCAATGTGCAAATGGACCCAAACTGATCAAAATGTAAAATCTCCTGATCAGCAGCCATTTTGTGTGGCCATTCCCAACCCACCCTGGGTGCAGCCTGGGTCAGGCTCCTGTGATGCCCAGGGTGGGTCCTGGAAGCCTTTTAATAAATATCTCCTTTAATAAATAACTACTTTAATAAATATCTACGTTAATAAATATCTCCTTTAATGAATATCTCCTTTAATGAATATCTACGCTAATTAATATCTCCTTTAATGAATCTCTACTTTAATAAATCTCTCCTTTAATAAATCTCTGCTTTATTCTCCAGCTCTGTCCAGCCTCTGTTTCAGGTCAGCCTTCCCCAGGCATCACCAGCAGGACTGACACCCCTGTGAGCAGGGTGAGAAAAACCTTTGCAGACACACGCTGAGCTCTCTTAGGTTTCCTTGCTCCATTGGTTTGTTAGGTTCACATCACCCTGTTACCCCATCTGCACCCTTCTAGAATGTTCTTCCTTCCCTTGGACCCCACTGGGTTATTTTTGCTGCACTACCCCACCCCTGTGATCCCATTAAAATCATTTAAATGCCACACAAAAATCATTCAAATCATTTAAATGTATGATAAAAGCCACTGAAATCATTAACAGCCACCCAGGGCTCTGTGCTGCACACTGTGCACCCCAGCAGGAATTCTGTGGGAGCACAGAGGAGCTGAGGTTGGCAGAAGCCTCTGGAGGTCCCCCAGCTCCTGCTCAAGGCAGGGCTCATTCCAGGCTGGCCCAGGCTGCTCATCCCACCCAGCTGGGATCATTTCCAGGGGTTCAGGCTCTGGCACCCCTGTGGGGTGCTGGCCCAGCCCTTCCCACCCTGCTGCCAGCAGAGCTCAGCTCAAGGAGCTCCCTCCCAGTGTTTCTGGTCCCACCCCAGGCCCCTCTGCAGCACAGCCATTCCCTTGGGGTGATGATTTCTATAGAAATCCCCTTCCTCTGGGGGAAATGCTGCCTCTCTCCTGCCCCAATGGCCATCAGCAGCCCCCCTGGTTCCTGGGCACCATCAGCCCCCCTGGTTTCTGCACCATTTCCCCATCCCTACAGGACCCTGACCCTCAGCACCAGCCCTTTATCTCCACATAACCCTGCATCCTCGGCCCCATTTTGGCTCTGCTCCCTGGAACACATTTGAGGTTGTACCCACAGCAATCAGCAGCACTGGGTTTCCAAGCAGGGCCCTGTCTCTGTTGTGTTTGATCTCCTCCTCTGCCAGGGCTGGGATTAAATTCTCAAGATGCAGTTTTGTGTTCAGACTCGGATGTTTGTTAATCCTTATCTCTGTTACAGTCTCACTGACTGTGCCTTCCAGCTGATAAAGTGAAATGGCCCCATCTCTCTCTCTACAAGGCCTTTTAGGGATAAACTGTCCAATTATGAAATGACACCTGAATTATTTTTACTTTTACCCCAATAACCAATCCCACAATGGGGATTTTTGTACCCAAATACAAAACACCCCCAGACCATGGAGAAGGAGGTGAAAAAGAAGGGCTCAGCCTCTGCCCTAAATCCTCCACCCTGCTTTATCTACATCCCTGTATTCTAAACCCTGAAACTCTGAGCTTTGCACCCTGTGCTGTCACACACTTCTATCCAAACCACACACCCACAATCCCAGTTCTGTTATTCAATTTTGGGAGCTGCTCCAGGGCCTCAGGTGGGATGCAGGGTTTGCTGGGGGCTCAGTGCCTGGCAGCACAGAAATCCTCAGTGCCCAGGGCTCCCCACCTTCACCCTCAGCCCTTTCCCAGCTCCAGGCCCCCAGGCACAGGGGGCTCTCAGGGACCCACAGCAGCACCCATTCCAACTCAGAGGACAAAATCCTGTGCCTCACCCACCTCCAACAGCCAGAACCTTTCTATTCCACCTCCCCAGAGCAAGGAGAGCTTCCAGTGGCTCAGGATTGCCACTGTGTGATAATCCCAGGGAAATCAAACCCAAATACCCCCAGCAGAACATACATTCATCTGGGGGTGGGAATTAAACTGGAATTAACTCTGCCCTATGAAAATCCTTCCCTGATTCAATCTGCTTGCACACAAGCAGGAATAAATAAATAATTGCTGTATCTGATGAATAAAGCAAGGCCATTACTCGATGTGATGATGGGGAGTTGGCGTGGAAATGAAAGCAATGAAGAAACTGCTAATTGCCACCAGAAAAAGCCCAACTGCAGAGCTGCACCAGGCCAGGAGCAGCTCGGGCCTGAAATAGAATTGAACACCCAAAATATTCCCGGGAAGAACACGGAACACTGCAGTTGCCTTCTGAAATAGCATATGCCTACAGAAGCCATTCTGGGAGGAACAGATGCCTCAGGGAAAAAACAATAGATAAAAAAAGGCAGCTCACCTTTGCCACTGAAATGGAGCAGAGGCTGAGATAAATCAATGTACAGGTGAGGACAGGGGTTACTAAAGCAGCCCCAGAACAGCAGCTCCTGTGTGAGCACTGGAAGCACTGGCAGTGAACCCTGAGCGTGCTGCCTGTGCACAGCCCCCACCACGAACACCCCGAGCCTGGAGAAGGGGTTCCAAGGGCAGGAAAGGCAGGAGGGACCCAGGGGAGTCTGGAACTCAGGGCCTCACCTGCCTGGATGCCCTTGCTGAGCATCCGTGTCCGTGGCTTGCTGCTGAGGGCAGGGCTGGGCCCCCAGGAGCTGCTGCTGGCACAGCTGGAGTCTGAGGAAACGGGCACGGCCCTCTGCAGAACACAGAAAACAGAACAGAAACTCCTCAGAGTCCAAACAGAATGAGCAGGATTTAACCAGAAAACCAACCCAAATGAGCAGAAAGCAGGATTTAACCAGAAAAACCCCACTGCTTCTCCCTCCCTGTGCCTTTGGTAACCTGTTGGCATTAATGCTGACCCTGGGTTGATCTGTCCCACCACCCTCAGCAATCCCTGCCCCGTGCCAGGGCACTGCCAGCAGCCTGGGAGTGCAGGAAAAGCACTTCATTCCTGTGGGAAGAGCCTGCTGGGATCAGAGTCTGTGCCCAGCTGAGGATGCCCCACAGCTGAGGCCCCAGAAGCCCCTGAGAAAGCTGCTGAGGCCCTCAGCAGTGTCACAGCTGCTTCCTTCTGCAGCTTAGCACAAAAAATGCAATTGTGGGTCTCATGTTTCAATGGGACACCCCAAAGAGAGATCCTCTGCTGACAATCAGATGGATTTTCTTATCCTACAGATCTCCAGGAATGATTTTCTCATTAGAAATGACAGCTCAGATCACCATCAGGGCCAGGGTGGGATTGCTGACGGTGGCAGCAAAGATTTCCCAACCATTTCTCTGCCACTGAAAGGAGAATATTTGGATTAGGCACTGGGCACCTCCAGCTCACCTGAGGCTGCTCAGCTGAAGGGAGAGCTGGGAGCCCCTGGCAGGGCCTGCAGGGGCTCCAGGAGAGCTGGAGAGGGGCTGGGGACAGGAAAGGGAGAAGGGGATTGAAGGAACAACCCAAAGGTTTGGAATTAAATCAGTGAGGTGATTAAATCAGTGATGCCAGGCAAGGAGGAATTAACTCCAGAGGTACAGCCAGCACCTCTGGAGAAGGATCCATGAGGGAAATTCCAGCACATTCCAGGGCCTGCAGGGGCTCCAGGAGAGCTGGAGAGGGGCTGGGGACAAGGGCTGCAGGGACAGGACACAGGGAATGGCTCCCACTGGGCAAGGGGAGCTTGGGCTGGGATCTTGGGCAGGAATTCCTGGCTGGGAGGGTGGGCAGGCAGAATCCTGTCCCAGCAGGGGAAGCTCCCCCACCCTGTGATCCTCAGCACAGATCCCCCAGGTGGGAGGAACTGAACAAATCCCAGGAACAGGAGGGACATGGCAGGAGCCTGCCTGGGGGATCAGGGGGGTCTCACACCTTCACCCACACCAGGCCAGGTGTGAAAGCTGCAGGGCTGGGCACAGCTCGGAGATCACACGTTAATTGCAATTAACAAAGCCATTAAAAGGCAGGAATCCTGCCCCAAGCCTTGGCTCTGTGAAACACAGGAGGGCTGGGTTTATCCACACCAGCGACCTGGCAGCCCCTGCAGCTCCCCTGAGCTCCAGCTGGAATCACAGAACTGCGTTCTCCCCTTGCTCACAGCCATCAGGAACCTTAATTAATTAATTAATTAATTACCCTGCACAGTTCCCATCTCTCTACCTCGTTTACTCCTTCCTAATCCCTGCATTTCCTGCCTGCAACAGCTGAAAATTGGGTTGCACCAAATGGAATCCCAGCAGGCAGGGCCTGTGGCAGAGCTGTCAGCTGGTGTCCTGTGAGCAACCCCAACAGCAGCCACGAGGGAAATGCAGAGGCCTCTTTATCCATTATTATTCCCTATTATTATTATTACTATTATTATTGTTATTGTTGTTATCACTATCACTATTATTATTATTACTATTGTTATTATTGTTATTATTGTTATTGTTATTATTATTATTAATGAGCTCTATCACCCCAAACAAAACCTCACTTCAGTACTCAAAGGAGGCAATCTGGACTCTCCCAAACCTGGTTTTTTTGTTTAATTTGCTGTAACTCCCCCAGCTCCAGGGGAGACACTGCACAGATGCAGGGTATGGGTTTTCTTTGGGATAACACAAACGTGTGAATTGTGAAGGTGTGAATTTGGCAAAAAAAAGGTGTAAAACAAGGGAGAAAACCCCAGATCTGCAGGTGCAGCCCTGAACAGCAGCAGTGAGCAGTGCCAGGAAGATTTGGGTGGGAATATTCCCTGTTTGCAGCCCTGAGCTCTGCACCTGCTGCAGGGACAGGGAGAAAAACCCCCTGGGGTGGCTCTGGGAGCTGTAAATACAGAAAGGGTAACCAAGCTTTCTGCAAGCAGAGCTGGCAATGGCCTGAGCACTCCCACAAGGATTGGGGCAGGAATCCCTCTGGGAGCCAGGCTCCTGCCCCAGTGAAGATCCCAATGAAGAACCATAGATATTTGCACTAAAAATACAAATAAATCCTGACTTTCCCTCAGCTGAACAGCCCAGAAGTGACCAAAACTGGAATTTTAAATTCAATTCGCTGATTTGCCATCTATTTTCTCTCGCTCCTTATCTGTGTCTTCAGATGGATTTTTAAAGGAATATTTCACCAGCAGATAAAAAAAGTGTTTTTCTAAAGCCACGGGGGTTGCATGAGCCTTTAAAGGGTTTATTCCCCATAGCATTAATTCCTTTTGTCATCTCACAGGTGATTTCACAGGTAAAAAAATCAGATTTGGGGTCAAGGTTCAACAGACCCTGAATAATTGATCTTGTGAATGAAACATGGAATAAAATCATCTTCTGAATGCTACAACCCTGCCAGAAATGCTGGATCCTCATGCTGCTGTTCTGCTTAGCAGTCTTAATATGGCAAAGTTCAGGACAGGTTTAGTTTTCCTTCAAATAAATGTTATAAATAGAAGTATTAAATAAAGTATTTTTAAGCCATTCTTCACCTTCAAAAAGATTGTTTCTCCCCCAGATTTATTTAGTTATTTGTATTATTTTTCACTGTTTCATAATTCACTGGCTTGTCTGACAAACAGACTTGGAGCTGTTTCTATAAAATGAAGTAGCTAATTTCAATTAAACCTGGTAGTAATGCCAGCCCCACTTTCATCTGGAAATACAAAAAACTGAAAGAAGTAACTCAATATTCCTCACTTGTTCTGTACTTTTCAGCATTCCTGTGTATCACAGAAGCCCCAAACCCTGTAATTCCTTACTCAAATCACCAAATCCAGGCTGGGTCCCTCTTTAAGAACATTCCCACTTCTCCTGCAAAGGGCAACAGCCAAATTCACCTGCAGGAATTACTCCCTCCCCTTTTAAACAGCTGCAGAGTTCTCACCTGGAATTCTCAGCTCTTTAAAGACAAAAGGCTCAGGCCCAGCCAGCCAAAACCATCCCAGGACAAACAGCAGGAAAATCCCAATAACTGGATGGACCCTTGCCCAGGGATACTCAGGAATTTGGATCAGATTTACGAGCTCATGCTGGGCACAGCCCAAGGCAGAGCCTGCAGGTGTCAGGGAACAGCAGGATTTGCTTCCCAGGAGAACAAAGCCAAGGAGAGAAAGCCCCAGTGGGGCTCTGCCCCCCTGAGATCCCACAGAGCCTCCCCTGTGAACAGATCTCCAGTGATTCCTAGCCAGCAGTGGGGAGTTCCCCTGGGGATGGCTCCAGGCTGGGCTCAGGGGGCTCTTACCTGGCTCTGCTGCCCCTTCCCGAGGCTGCCAGCAGCTCCCGCTGCACTCTGCTCATCCCACTGCTCCAGGCGCCTCTTCTGCCGGCTGATGGCAGCGTACAGCTGGGCCAGCCTGGGGGACAGCCCTGGGGACAGCTCTGGGGACAGCTGAGGGTCCAGCTGAGGGTCCAGCCCTGGGTCCATCCCCGGGGCCATCCCCAGCCTGCGGTGCCCGAAGGCGCGGAGCAGCCTGGCCGTGTCGATGGTGGACAGGGACAGGGAGCTGCTGTCCCCCGAGGCAGGGGAGGTGTCCCAGCCCGAGGTGCTGCAGGTGCTGGGCTCTGTGCTCAGCCTGCTCCCCCAGGAGCTGTCACTGGGGGTTTCCAGGTGCTGCTGCTCCTGCAGGCCGGCTTTGCCAGGGATCACTGGTGTCCCCTCGGGCTCCCTGCTGCTCCCAGGCCTGGCTTTCCCTGCCAGGAGCGTTTCTGGCTGCTCCCTTCCCTGGGTTTCCTCCTCGGGACCCTTCTCCCCAGCCGCTGCTGCTGGTGCCAGGGCGTGCCTGACGGGGTTCTGCAGGAGCCTGGCCAGGCGATCCAGGCGCTCCACCAGGGACAGCTGGCTGCTCCTCCCCAAGCCCTGCTGCTGCTGCTCTCTGCTCTGGCGCTGCAGGAACCTCACCCACAGCTCGTCCAGGCTGCCCCTGGCCTGGCTCCTCTGCCCTGGCGCCTTCCCCAGGCTCTCATCCAGGTTTGGTGGCAGAGGGTCCCTCCCAGCAGCTTCCTGGGGCAGCTCCGTGCCAGCAGCCCTGCTCCCAGAGGGGACCCTGGTGCTGAGCCCCTGGCTCCTGGTGCTGAGCCCCTGGCTCCTGGTGCTGAGCTCCTGGCTCCTGGGGCTGAGCTCCTGGCTCCTGCTGCTGAGCTCCTGGCTCCTGGGGCTGAGCCCCTGGCTCCTGGGGCTGAGCTCCTGGCTCCTGGGGCTGAGCTCCTGGCTCCTGGGGCTGAGCTCCTGGCTCCTGGGGCTGAGCTCCTGGCTCCTGCTGCTGAGCTCCTGGCTCCTGGGGCTGAGCCCCTGGCTCCTGGGGCTGAGCTCCTGGCTCCTGGGGCTGAGCTCCTGGCTCCTGGGGCTGAGCTCCTGGCTCCTGCTGCTGAGCTCCTGGCTCCTGGGGCTGAGCCCCTGGCTCCTGCTGCTGAGCTCCTGGCTCCTGCTGTCATTGTCACCAGCCTGGGCAGGCAGAGCCCGGGGCTCCCGCCGCCCTCGGGGGGCACAGGGACCCCGTGGGGAGGGGGCAGCGTGCCCAGGTGCAGCCCTGTCCCTGTCCCTGTCCCTGCAGGGCTCCCTGGGCATGGCTCTGGGCAGGGCCAGCTGGGCAGAGCTGGGGGCAGCACCCGGGGCATTCACGCTCCTGGAACCATCGGCGAGCTCTGCAAGAGAAGAGAACACAGCAAGGGTTGGTTTCTTGGCCTGAAGTGGAGCATTTTCATCCTAGAGCTTCCTAAACAGGTGAAAGGATTAAAAGCAGGGTCACTGAGCTCGTTCCTGAAATGCAGTGAACATGGAAATGCAGGCTGGGCATCATTAAAGGCACACAAACCATGTTTTCCATCGTTTGCAACACGGAATCCAAGAGAATTTTATATCCAACTCCACCCCAGGGAACTGCCCTGACCAACACTGAACTGAGCCCTTCCTGAGAGCCAGGGAAGGGACCCCAAAGGCCACCCAGTGCCACTCCCCAGCACCCCAGGGTGCTCCAGCTCCCACCCAGCCTGGCCCTGGACACTCCCAGCCGTGGGGATGCCCTGGGCACCCCTGGAGCACACACAGCACGTGCCAGGAGCACTCTCCAAAACAGCTCTCAAGTCATTTTTTAAATAATGTACAAACTGCCAAGTTCTGAAAGGTGCTTTGTGTTGTGTTTTTTGGATGATTGGCTCCTCCTGCCCAGCACACAGAGATCAGGGATGCTGCAGCCAGGCCCAGCCCCAGGGGCTCTGGAAGGGCAGGAATTTTTCTTCCCATACAAGGGCAATGTTTATAAACTTGTGTAAGAGGCTTCCTCCACATCCTCCTGACAAATGAGATCAGGCTTGGGAATGCCAGGCAGAACTTGGCTATTCCTGGCTTTTTAGAAAGTTACCAAGAAATGGAAGGAATGTAAACAGGCAAAAAATAAAAATAAGTTTGTATAGAGAAACTTTGTTTTTTAAAAAAAAAATACATAACTTGCATAATTTTAAGCTCTAGACAAGCTCTGTGGGTAGAGGTAATCTTTTATTAGATCATCTAAAAATACAGTTGAAGAAGTCAGGGAAGATTTAAGACATGCAAGTCTTTCTTCTGAAAGCTTTAAAGTTCCAGCTGCACTGGCTGCCTTCACAAAAGATTCTTTCTCCTCACACTTCTTTTCTTACCTGGGCCTTTAGGCCATCTCAGCTATAAAAATGTGTTAGGAGATAATTTTATATTAACACTTGCCTTCCCCTCTCATTTTTATCCAGGTTATTGATGTTGCAGCCTTACATAACCAGGGAAATTTTCCTCTGCAAATAAAAACTGTCTTCTGGAAACAGCAAAAAAAAAAAAAAACAAAAAACAAAAAACCAGCAACAGCAAAAAATCTCTCCATTCTGAGAGGAAAAAAAAAAAACAAACCAAAACCAACCCACCTGAAGTGAAAAACAAAAAGAATCAGATGGAATCCCTATCAAGACAGCACAAATTCCTGCCAGGAAACAGCAGGAGAGCAGCTGCAGGAGATGGCACCACCCAGGGGTGCTCTGCAGCCACCCAGGGGTGCTCTGCAGGCACTCACAGCCAGTGCCCACCAGGGTTTGGTTCAGCTGCTGTCACCTGAGGCAGGGCCAGACCCAGGGCTGGGCTCAGCCTGGTCCCACCTGGCAGCATCCTCAGCAAACAGAGCCCAGGGCAGGTTCCTCCTGCAGGGCCAGCAGGGCAGGGACAGGGACAGGGACAGCAGCACACCAGGCTGGGGAACAGGGACACCCAGGGGACAGAGGAACCTGCTGTGACATCACAGGAGAGCAGAGTTAGCCCCAGGGAATTGCTGAGAGCCCTGGAGACACAGGAATGCCAGCAAATACTCATGGCCATGTATTTCATGGGATTGTTGGGGTTGGAGGGACCTTAAATCCCCCTCAGTGCCACCCCTGCCCTGGCAGGGACACCTCCCACTGCCCTGGGTGCTCCCAGCCCCAGTGCCCAGCCTGGCCTGGGCACTGCCAGGGAGGCAGAGCCCACAGGCTCCCAGGGAAAGCTGTGTTTCACCAGGCAGGGAGAGGCAGGAAGAGAAAACCAAACTCAGCATTTCCTGGCAGCAATGGCACCAGAACCACGGACCCTGGAATGCCCACCTGGAGCTCTGACTGCTGTCACAGGTATGAACACACACCAACATCTACAAAATTAAAACTGCTGGGACCCTGGGCACTGAGGATTTCTGTGCTGCCAGGCACTGAGCCCCCAGCAAACCCTGCATCCCACCTGAAACCTTGGAAAAAGCTCCCAAAATTGAGTGACAGCGCTGGGATTGTGGGTGTGTGGTTTGGATAGCAGTGTGTGACAGCACAGGGGGCAAAACTCAGAGTTTCAGGGTTTAGAATACAGGAATATTTATAAAGCAAGGTGGAGGATTTAGGGCAGAGGCTGAGCCCTTCTTTTTCACCTTCTCCATGGGCTTGGGGGTGTTTTGTGATTGGGTCCAAAACTCCACATTGCAGGCCAGGGGTGGTTGGGTATTGGGGTAAAAGTAAAAATAATTCAGGTGTCATTTCATAATTGGACAGTTTATCCCTAAAAGGCCTTGTAGAGAGAGAGATGGGGCCATTTTTCACTTTGTTACCTACAAGTGCTGTAGAACTCACAGCTTGTGAGACTGTTACATGGGTAAGAATGAATGAACATAAAACCACATTCTGATTACCTGCAGGCTGCTCCAGTGGTGTCCTCTGCTCCTCAGCCCAGGCCAGCTTGGGCCCAGCCCCATGGATTGTCCCTCTGTGCTGGGCAGCTGCCCTGGCTGCAGGGGGATCAGCCCTGACAGCCAGCACCCTGGCCAGGAACCCTGCAGGGGCAGCATCCTCTGAGCCTGCAGACAGAGAGCAGAAATGCCAATTAACCAGCAATCAGGGGCCCTGGCACACACAGAAATGCCATAGGTAACCAGCAATCAGCAGCCCTGACACAGAAATGCCAGAGTTAACCAGCAATCAGGGGCCTGGCACACACAGAAATGCCACAGTTAACCAGCAATCAGGCGCCTGGCACAGAAATGCCACAGTTACCCAGCAATCAGGGCCTTGGCACACACAGACACAGAAATGCCACAGTTAACCAGCAATCAGGGCCCTGGCACACACAGAAATGCCACAGGTAACCAGCAATCAGGGCCCTGGTACACAGAAATGCCAGAGTTACCCAGCAATCAGGGGCCTGGCACACAGAAATGCCACAGTTAACCAGCAATCAGGGGCCTGGCACACAGAAATGCCAGAGTTAACCAGCAATCAGGGCCCTGGCACACACAGACACAGAAATGCCAACGTTAACCAGCAATCAGGGCCCTGGCACACACAGACACAGAAATGCCAACGTTAACCAGCAATCAGGGCCCTGGCACACACAGACACAGAAATGCCAACGTTAACCAGCAATCAGGGGCCTGGCACACACAGAAATGCCACAGTTAACCAGCAATCAGGGGCCTGGCACACACAGAAATGCCACAGTTAACCAGCAATCAGGGGCCCTGGCACACAGAAATGCCACAGTTAACCAGCAATCAGGAGCCCTGGCACACAGAAATTCCAAGGTTACCCAGCAATCAGGGGCCCCAGCAGTGCCCAGGCCAGGCTGGACACTGGGGCTGGAGCACCAGGGACAGTGGGAGGTGTCCCTGCCAGGGCAGGGGTGGAATTAAGGATCTTTAAGGTCCTTCCAACCCAACCATTCCCTGATTCCATGACCCTGTCCCTGTCTCAACATTAAAACCCCCCAACTGTCCCCACCAATTTCTCACCCTTGGCATCCCCACCTGGTCCCATCCCATGGATTTCCTGCACTCAGTCCCCTCAGCTGCTCCCCCTGAGGGCAGCAGGGACTGGGAAAAACAAAATGTATTTTCTCATCCTGCTCTACGTCTTCCCAGAGCCTTGTGCTGCTTCATTTGCATAGTGCATTTTTATATATGGCAGCAGCATCTCTGCAAAACAACAGATTTGTCTCCCATTTGTTCCTCTGCTTTTGGACACGCTCCCCCAGACAAACTCGAAAAAGGTCAAGAGCAGAGACACTTAAACCATGCCCAGCACAGTTTGTGGCTGCAGTGACTGATCTGGGCACTGCTGGATCAGCCTTGGTCACCACTGCTGGGGTTTGGGCACTGCACACCTCTAACCTGAGTCCTGTCCACAGGTGACTGTGGATATTAAACAGCTCTGACTGCACCCAAGCAGCAAACCAACCCTGCAGTGCCCAGTGATGCATTCTCCCCAGGCAGGGATCTGCAAGGATCCCAAGTGAGCAGCAATTCCCCGAGGAGAGGAAGGGCTGGCCAGGCTGTCAAACACTGAGCTCTGCTCCTCTGCAGGGCCAGAACTGCCCTGGCAGCCCAGGAACCCCCAGGGAATTCGGTGCAGAGCATCCCCCCACCCCGGGTGAAGGCTGCAGTACCTGAGCTGTCTGTGCTGGCCTCAGGCTCCCCTGGGGACACGCTGGCTGCTGCCTTGGTGGCTGCTGCTCTCTGGAAGGGCACGTAGTACATGCCAGAGCTCCCCCAGGGCTTGTAGGGCAGCAGCAGGGGCTGGGCTGGGGGAGGAAGGGAAAACACTGAGCAGGGGCCAGGCTGGGAAGCTGCAGTGCAGCAAGGCAGGGCCTGGGGAGGCTGCTGGGGATGGTCACAGCCTCACAAACACCCTGTTCTTCAGCAAAAGGAACTGCAACTGCTGTTTCTTTAATTAAATTAAATTAAATTAATTGAAATTTTTAATCCCCACCCACAGGAGAAGGTTACCATCACTCACCTGGAAAAACAGCTTCACCTATCCAACATTAAAATTGTGACCAGGGTGGCAAACACTGACCCTCAGAAATCTCTCCTGTACCCAGAGCCCCCAGCTGACCCCAGACTGAGGGAATCACTTTAAAGGGGCAGCTGTGTGTCCCTCAAGCCAGGAAAAGCAACAGCCCCAGCTGGACCCACAGATCCTTCTAGAGAAACCCAAACTGAGCCCCAGCTGGACCCACAGAGATCTTTCTAGAGAAACCCAAACTGAGCCCCAGCTGGACCCACAGAGATCTTTCTAGAGAAACCCAAACTGAGCCCCAGCTGGACCCACAGATCCCTCTAGAGAAACCCAAACTGAGCCCCAGCTGGACCCACAGAGATCCTTCTAGAGAAACCCAAACTGAGCCCCAGCTGGACCCACAGATCCTTCTAGAGAAACCCAAACTGAGCCCCAGCTGGACCCACAGAGATCTTTCTAGAGAAACCCAAACTGAGCCCCAGCTGGACCCACAGATCCTTCTAGAGAAACCCAAACTGAGCCCCAGCTGGACCCACAGATCCTTCTAGAGAAACCTGAACTGAGCCCCAGCTGGACCCACAGATCTTTCTAGAGAAACCCAAACTGAGCCCCAGCTGGACCCACACAGACCCTCCTGACAAGGCTGAGAAACCCAAGTTTGAGGGTTGGGTTCCTCCCTCCACACCAGCAACTTCAAATACCCAAATCATCTCAGGGATGTTACCTCCACAGAAAAGCTGGGGGTGGGTTTGGGTTTTACCATCCCAATCTCTTGCCCTTGCACAGACCCAAGCCCAGACACACACAGACAGGGGTTTGCTCACCAGGCTGCCTGGGGAAGGGAGGAATCTCCTTGTGGGGTGGAGCTGTGACGCCTGGAGCCTCGGGGGCAGCTGTCCCTGTCCCCTCCTGGGGATGCACACAGACCTCTGCTGACAGCGTGGCCTTGCTGGGGCTCTCTGTGGTGATCTGGGTGGCAGCATCAGAGCTCCTCCTGGGGGGCTTTGCAGGAGGGGCAGGGCTGGGGGTCCCCTGTGCACCCCCAGCCCCCGAGCCCCCGTGCAGCCGGGCTCTGGCCCTGCCCTGCAGCTCCTGTCCCGGGCTGGGACCTGCTGGGGCTGCTGGGCTGGGCTCCTCTGCGACACCCCCAGCAGCAGGGAACTCAGCAACACCTTCCACTGGAGCTGCCCCAGGCTCCCCAGGAGCTCTGCCCCACTCCTCCAGCCCATTCCCAGCATTTCCAGCATTCCCAGCACGGAGCAGCTGGGACTGAGCCACCCTGGAGGAGAGGGTGATGTGCACACAGCTCAGGAACCTCCTCACTGGGGATGAGGGAGCCCCAGACGTGGTGGATGGAGCCTCAGCTGCAGGTGCAGGGTGACAAGGAGCCACCTGCCCCCTCAGAGGCTCTTCTGGAGCGGGAGGTGGCTCAGCAGGGCCTCTCCTCCCCTCTGCCAGCACCTCAGCAGGGCCCCTCAGCACTGCCACTGGGGCAGCTGCACCTGAGCCTTGGGGGCTGGCACAGGGCTGGGCGTGGCCAGGTGGGACCTGCTGGGGCTGGGTGTGGCCAGGTGGGACCTGCTCCTGCTGGGTGTGGCCAGGTGGGACCTTCTGGGGCTGGGTGTGGCCAGGTGGGACCTGCTCCTGCTGGGCTGGGCTGTGAGAGGGGGGCTCACTCCCTGCACTGATTTCCTGGCTGAGCCCCCCAGCCCTGTCAGTCTGTCTGTCCCCCTCAGCCAGGGCTGCAGGCACCAGCTGGGGCTGCCTGGCCCTCAGGCTCTGTCCCCTGCCAGCCTGGCTGCTGCCCCCAGGCTCCTGGGCTGCTGCAGGAGGAGCTGCAGCTGGGGCAGGGCCAGCAGGGCCAGCAGGAGCCCCAGCAGCACTGCCCTGCCCAGGGCTGGGGGCACAGCCCTGCTGCCCCTCCCAGGGCTCTGTGCCCGGCCTCTCCTCCCCAAGGAGAGCCCTGGGAGCCTCCCCGGGCGGGATCCCAGCCCTGGCAGGGCCGGGGCTGTGTGCCAGGGACCCCGGCGGGGAGCAGGGGGCAGGGGGGGTGCTGGGCTGCCCCGGCTGCCCCCGGCCCTGCCCCGGCTGCCCCCGGCCCTGCCCCGGCTCCCTGGCTGCCAGGGACGGCTCCCCGTGGGCAGGGGGGGCAGCTGCTGCAGGGCTGCCTGCACAGGGAGCCCCTGCCAGGGGGGCACGGAGCCCTGCCCTGGCACTGCCACTGCCACTGCCACTGGCACTCCCCACGGCCCGGGGCTGGGCAGCGCTCCAGGGGTGCTGCTGCATGTCCTGCAGCTCAGCAGAGTTCCAGGGGTGCTGCTGCATTTCCTGCACCTCAGCAGAGTCCCAGGGCTTCAGCTGCATGTCCTGCAGCTCAGCAGAGTTCCAGGGGTTCTGCTGCTTGTCCTGCAGCTCAGCAGAGTTCCAGGGGTCCTTCTGCAATTCCTGCAGCTCAGCAGCAGCCCAAGGTTCCAGCTTTCTGTCCTTCAGCTCAGCAGCACCCCAAGGTTTCAGCTGCCTGTCCTGCAGCTCAGCAGAGTTCCAGGGGTCCTTCTGCAATTCCTGCAGCCCAGCAGAGTTCCAAGGCTTCAGCTGCCTGTCCTGCAGCAGGGAGCTGTGCCAGGGCTCAGCTCTAGGGAAGGCTGCTGCTGCTGCTGCTGCTGCTGCTGCTGCTGGGGAGCTGGGCTGGAAGAGCTCCCCAGGCCTGGAGAGCTGTCTGTGCCCACCCCTGGGAAGCCTGGCAGCCTGGCAAGGCTGCAGCTCCTGCTGCTGCCTCCTCAGACACGCAGAGCCTGCTGCCAACCCACAGCGCCACGGGTCCTGCAAAGCAGAGCACAGGTCACACGGGGTCACAGGGGTCACACGGGTCACACGGGTCACAGGGGTCAGACGGGTCACAGGGGTCAGACGGGTCACACAGGTCACACGGGTCACACAGATCACATGGGTCACACAGATCACACGGGTCACACGGGTCACACGGGTCACACGGGTCACACAGGTCAGGTGGGGAACGTCCCACCCTGGCCAAAGCTGCAGGGGAAAGGCACAGGTGAGAGCTGTCCCCAGCCAGGAGTTCGTCATCAGGACAGGAGGGAAGCCAGCTGTGAACAACCCAATTAAAGCTTTATCCTTTCTAAATGCCAGGTTACCATTCCCAGCCATTCATCCCTGCAGGGCTGAGCCCAGCCCAGGGGAGGTGCTGCCCTGGAGCACACCAGGAGCAGCACCCACCTGAGCTGAGATCTCACCTGGATTGATCCCAGCCCAGGAGCAGCACCCACCTGAGCTGAGATCTCACCTGGATTGATCCCAGCCCAGGAGCAGCACCCACCTGAGCTGAGATCTCACCTGGATTGATCCCAGCCCAGGAGCAGCACCCACCTGAGCTGAGATCTCACCTGGATTGATCCCAGCCCAGGAGCAGCACCCACCTGAGCTGAGATCTCACCTGGATTGAGCCCAGCCCAAGAGCAGCACCCACCTGGGCTGAGATCTCCTCACCTGGATTGATCCCAGCCCAGGAGCAGCACCCACCTGGGCTGAGATCTCACCTGGATTGATCCCAGCCCAGGAGCAGCACCCACCTGAGCTGAGATCTCCTCACCTGGATTGATCCCAGCCCAGGAGCAGCACCCACCTGAGCTGAGATCTCACCTGGACTGAGCAGAGCTATCCCAGAGCTGTTCCCAGCTGCCCCCGACAATCCCACAGGAGCCTGCACAGCCCTGGCAGGGGCAGATCAGGGACACTGCACAGGGCCAGGACAGGGGCACCATTCCATGGGGATCCCTGGGGACCCAGCCCTGCCATGGCCTGGCTGTGTGTGGGGCTCAGCCCAGCCCCTCCTGCACTCAGAGCTCCTGCAGTGGAGCTGAGATGGGACCTGAGCAAACACTCCTGCATGGAAAGGGTTACCAGGGAACTGCTGGCGTCACCAGCCCTGGAACTGCTCAGAAAATCCGTGCCTGGGGCACCTGAGGACACTCCAGTGCTGAACACGGTGCTGCTGCTGGCTGGTGGTTGCACTGGATGATCTTGGAGGTTTTATTTCAGCCTGAATGATTGCAGCCATCAACACAAACGCACTAAATTCAAGTGTAATCCAAAATCCCAACACTGCCACTGAGGAGAGTAAATCTGAGCCGAATGTGCTGCCATGGAGATGGGCCAGAGAAGCTCACTTAGAGAGAAAAAAAAAAGCCACAAAAATCTGGGGTTATATTTACTTTTTCCCACTGACTGGGAACAACTGTGGAAGCAGCAGAGTGGGTTCCAGCCATGAAGCAACACGGGTCCCTGGGTGATCATATCCCCATCGAGCACTGGGAATTTGGCAAGAAAAAAAGCAGCAGGGAACATTTCTGGTGTCAACCAAACATGTAAACAAGTGTTTCACAACAGCCTTCCTCCATCCCAGATGTCGTGACAGCAGCACCTCCTCCAGCAGGGCCTGGGTCCTTAGCCCACTTCTCTATTTCTTTATGGGTTTTAAGGCAATAAATCAATTTATTTGGTGTTTCCTCCACCAGGGCATGGATCCTTAGCCCATTTCTCTATCCCTTCATGGGATTTTAGGCAATAAATCAAATTATTTGGTGTTTTCTCCAGGGCATGGATCCTTAGCCCACTTCTCTATTCCTTTATGGGTTTTAAGGCAATAAATAAATTTATTTGGCATTTCCTCCAGCAAGGCATGAATCCTTAGCCCATTTCTCTATTCCTTTATGGGTTTTAAGGCAATAAATCAATTTATTTGGTGTTTTCTCCAGGGCATGGATCCTTAGCCCTCTTTTCTATTCCTTTATGGGTTTTAAGGCAAAAAATCAATTTATTTGGTGTTTCCTCCAGCAAGGCATGGATCCTTAGGCCACTTCTCTATTCCTTTATGGATTTTAAGGCAATAAATCAATTTATTTGGTGTTTCCTCCAGCAAGGCATGGATCCTTAGCCCACTTCTCTATTCCTTTATGGATTTTAAGGCAATAAATAAATTTATTTGGCATTTCCTCCAGCAAGGCATGGATCCTTAGCCCACTTCTCTATTCCTTTATGGATTTTAAGGCAATAAATCAATTTATTTGGCATTTCCTCCAGGCAGGGCCTGTGCAGGAGCACAGGGATGGTCCCAAGACTTCTCCTCCCTGCACCACGTGCTGGTTCAACGGCCTGAGGTAATCCAGAGCAACTCCCACCAGCGAGAGCAGGCACAGGAGCTGTGAGAAACTCATCTTCCCAAGGCTTTCACATGTTTTATTGTGCCTGTTATGTGTCATCCTTCCAAAAAAGCTCCCTGGGCCATATGATCCACAGGAGCCTGCAGAGCAAATTTAGAGCTACAACTCCCTGAACTTCCTGGAGAAGTGAGAAAGCTCAAGGAGTGGAAAAGTACAGCAGGGAGGGGAGGAAAAGGCTGCACCAGGGGGGGAGCAACTCCCAGGAGAGGGGAGAGGGAGAATCTGGCACCCCAAAATGCAGGGGGGGGGATCAGGTCCTCAATTTAGGAGGGAAATCCCGAGGTTGAAGATGCTGGAATTGTATTTACATCCAACAGCAGCTCCAAACCTGCCCTGGCAGGGACAGCTCCCACTGATCCTTGGGGTGGATCCAAGCCCCAGTGTCCAGCCTGGCCCTGGGCACTCCTAAATCCTGAGCTGGGATGTTCCTGGAATGGTTTGGGTGGGAAGAGACCTGAAATCCCATCCAGGGCCACCCCCTCCCACCATCCCAGGTGGATCCAGCCTGGCCTTGGGCACTGCCAGGGATCCAGGGGCAGCCACAGCAAAGCTGGGAATTCCAGCCCAGCCAGGAATTCCTGCCCAAGATCCCAGCCCAAGCTCCCCTTGCCCAGTGGGAGCCATTCCCTGTGTCCTGTCCCTGCAGCCCTTGTCCCCAGCCCCTCTCCAGCTCTCCTGGAGCCCCTGCAGGGACTCTGAGCATTCCCTGGATTTTTCCCTTCTCCAGGTGAGCACCCCCAGCTCTCCCAGCCTGCCCTTGCTGAACATTCCTGGGGTTCTGAGCCCCTCCAGAGCCTGGAGCCCAGGCCTGCAGTGCCCAGCCCCTCCTGAGCCCCCTGCTCACACCTGGGAGATCCACAGGACCTTTCCTGCCTGTGACAAACAGAGCTCTGAGACCCTGGGCTGCCTCAAAGATGGAAAATCTCCCCCAGGGAAACACCCCAGGGAACTCCCCCAGTGTCTGCTCCTTTCCCTGCCCACAGAGCTCACACACCTCCCCTGGCAAACAGGAAAATGCCACAGGAATTCAGCAGCACCTCAGTTCCTGGGGCTGTCCCCTCTGAGAACGAGGGGCAGAGTCTGAACATCCCCAGAACATCCAGCCCAAACCTGCCCCACGGGCACTGAACAAAGATCTGGGGCAGGAATTGTTTGCTGCAGCTGTAGGGACACTTTGTCTTTCTCACCCTTACAAGTTCAGTGGAAGGAAAATGTATTTTCCTCGTTTTTGTTCTGTTCTTTTTACATCCATGCACGGCACTTTGGCTCTACAGCTTCCACACTCACTGTACACAGCAGCTCCCAGTAAATTCACAGAGATTATTTTGCCTGGCTGTGGTTTTTTTTTTTCTCAGTGCAGTAGTTTTGAACAATCTGCATTTTTCAGTGACACTGTTTGTCTTGGAGGGAAAAACACATTTATCTGGAGCACAATAAAACCAACCCAGTCACCTCCACTCTGCAAATCCAAACCATTTTTTTTATCTCACATTAAAAACGCTGCAGTGCAAAAATGTTTTCGAGATCAAAGCACGAGGTGCTGTGGCTGAGCTGAAGCAATTCCTTGGGAGCTTGGTTTGCCAAATCAGGGTGAATTTCTTTACTCTGACGGGGGATAAACCAATCCCCAGCTGCCACTGAGGCACAGACAGGTAAAAGCCTTGGCTCCAACTGCACAGAGTTCATTGCAGGGACAAAGCTGGCATCAAACAAGCTGGGAGGAGGAAAAGCTTTGATGCCTCTGCTTTTGGAGTTGTGTTTTGTTCCTCTTTTTTTAAAGAAATCTGGATTTTAAGAATCACAGATTTCTAAAATATTCAATAAAACTGATATAATTTATTTATGTAATAATTATTAATGAAAGAGTCACTTTCTTTTCCCCCAGCTGCCCAGAGATTCCACCAAGGCAGGGAAGTTTGGGGTTTTTGGGGGCTGCTGTGCCTCCCCCCAGCACTGCTGACCCAGAGAAGCTCCAGAGTCTCTGATTGTCACTCCTGCTAATGCAGGGCTTTAATTAAAACCAACAAACCAACCCCTGCAGGGCTTCAATTAAAACCAACAAACCAACCCCTGCAGGCAGGGGGGCTGCAGGAGCAAACAGGAAAAAAATAAAGGGGAAAAAATAAAAAAAGGAAGCTCCTCCTAAAGCTCAGGGCACTTGTCTGGAAGAGCAGCCCCCAAAGCCCTGCCACGATCACCCTGGACACCAGAGCAGGGCCAGAAATGGCATTTGGAGTGGAAACAGAGGCAACACACCCCTGCTCACACCAATTCCAGCCCAGCCTTCACACGTGGACTAGAAACACTCCAAAGGAGATGCACAAACCATCTAAATGTGCATTTTACAGATATTCATTTTATAATGTGCATTTTACAGATGTGCATTTCAGAGATGACCTAGAAACACTCCAAAGGAGCCCAAACCATTTAGATATTAATTTTACAGATACTCATTTCACACATGACCCAGGAACACTCCAAAGGAGATGCACAAGCCATCTAGATATTCATTTTACAGATATTCATTCCACAGATGACCCAGGAACACTCCAAAGGAGATGCACAGACCACAGCAGCTCCAGGGCAAGTTCTCCCAGGCCTGAACCCCCTCAGCCCAGCCCAGCCCAGCACAGCCCAGCAGGGACCCTTCCCAAGCTCACATCCTGTGATCACCACTCCCCTTTTTTCCCCCCCTGCACCCTCACCTGCAGGAATCCTGGAGCAGCCCCTTCCCTCTGAGCCAGCACAGGGACAATTCACACCCAACACACCCTCCCACTGCCCCATGGACACCCAGCTCCTGCCACAGGAGGAGGAGTTGCCCAGTACTTCAAAGTATTTTGTGGGAAGTATTCAGAACAAGCCAATCCAGGACCAGCAGCTTTGGGCCCTTCCCCACAGCAACACCAACTCTCCCCCCACATCTGTGTCCTTCACACCTTCCCCTGGGACACCTGCAGCTGAGCTAAACCACCCCAAACTGCCTGGGAAAGCCATAAAAAACCCCTAAACCACCCCAGAGCAGGTGCAGCAGCCTTCCCCCAGCCTGAGCTGGTTTGTACCTTGGCTTGTGCAGGTTTCCTGGTCCTTGGGAGCAGCTCTGCCTGGATTCCCTCCATCCTCTGCTGGGTCTCCTCATCCCAGTCTGGCCCACGCTCCTGGGACTGCCTGGCCAGCTTCAGCTTCACCCAGGCTGCCAAAAACACAAACCAGGAGAGCTCTCCTTAGAATCTATGCACTTCTGGTTAGCCCAGCTGTGAGAACAGAGACCACAGCAAACCCCAGAGCTCCTGGGATGGCCAGGAATGCAAAGAGAAATAAAATGGCTCCTTTGGAAAGGTGGATTCAAGACTCCGTCCTGGCTCTGCCCTCCTCAGTCTCAGACACAAGTCCCTTCCCACATCCCTGACCTGATAACTGTGTGGACAGAATTCCTCCTTCCAGTGATGTCAGGAAAAGAAGGTTTCAAACTGGAAAAGCCCAATTCTCCCCACAGGAGATTCCTGGGAAGTGTCCCTCACTGAAGCCCTGTCCCATTACAGCTTCTCATTCCAGCCCAGAATAATCCCCTGGGAGCAGGGAGCAGCCTCAGCTCTGCTGCATCTTTGGGAAATATTAAAGGTAATGAGAAAGCTGTGGAAGCAGCCCCAGAAACAGAAAGAGCACAGAATTTGGAATTAGCTGTAACTGCAAAGCTTGAAAGTAGGAAAAGTGACAATAGTGCAGCAAGCAAGGATGTGGAACAACAGTCTGAGCCTTGGGTTTGGCCAGGATAGAGCTTAAAGCTGCAGAGAAATGTGCACAGCAGGACAGGAGAGAGATTTGTGGTTAACAATGGAATATTGGTGATTGTTAATGGAAAGCACAGCACCAGCACGGTGTGGGTGTGCCCTCAGTGACTGTACAACCATTGTCTGTCAGCTTTAGCAATGTGCCACTGCCTGGAAAACTCTAGAAATGCCCTGTGACAGAGAGACCCTTGGCTGCTGCTAGCAGGTATGAGCTGCTGCCATCCCTCACTTGTCTCAGACCCTGTGCTGAGGGCAGCCTGATGCCTGCAGCCCTGCTTGGTGCCTGAGGTGTTTTGGGTTTCTGAAATTCTTTCCCAGGGAATTTTCTGTAAACCAGAGCCACGTTTTTGTAGCTGTAACTTTGTTCACATTCCTGTCCCTAGGAGGGACCTCTCCTTGCTGTCCCTCTGCTCTGACCAATGTGATTGAGGAGGTTTTGTCTTTGTGTCACCAATGGAGTTGCTCTGTGCAGAGCAGGGTAAAAGGAGACACATCCCAGAAACAGAGGAGTCATTTCCAGCCTCCTGCAGTCAGAGTTTGTGTCACTGTGGTGCACAGCAGCATCAGGTGCCACAACAAAAGCTCAGGAGAAAGTCTCCCAGTGGCCCCATCCTGCTCGTGCCCAAAGCCCCAACACAGCTCCCGCACCCCATCCCACCCTCCAGGCAGCCCCAAGCCCCAACACAGCTCCCGCACCCCATCCCACCCCTCCAGGCAGCCCTGGCCCAGCCCAGGTGTGCCCAGCCCAGGTGTGCCCAGCCCAGCCCAGGTGTGCCCAGCCCAGGTGTGCCCAGCCCAGGTGTGCCCAGCCCAGCCCAGGTGTGCCCAGCCCAGCCCAGCCCAGGTGTGCCCAGCCCAGGTGTGCTCTCACCCCGGATCTGCCTCTCGTGCTCGTGGGCGCTGTGCAGGGCGCTGTGGCTGCCAGGAAGCCCCAGGAGGCTGCGGACCCGGGCGCCCAGCGAGTCCCCAGTGCTGCTGCTGCTGCTGCTGCTGCTGCTCCCTGCCCAGGGCAGGCTCCTCTGGCACAGCCCAGGCTTGCCCAGCAGGCTCCTGACGCGGGCGCTGAGGGAATCCCCGCTGCTGCTGTCCTGGCTGCCCCGTGCCCCTGCTGCCCCTGCTGCCCCTCCAGCCCGGCACAAGGGGCCCTGGCAGCCCCCCAGCACGGGGGCCACGCTGCCCAGGGGCTCCAGGGGGGGAGGGTGGCCCGGCTCTGGAGGGGTGGCAGTGCTCAGGTGGCTGCTGGCCCTGCTCTGTGCCAGCCCCGGGCGGGCAGCCTGCTTCCTGTCCGTGCTGCACCCCTCAGGCTCCCACCTGCCCGTGGATTTCCCTGCCCTGGGCTCCTGGGCCGTCCCCTTCAGCCCTTCCCTGCGCTGCCAACTGCCCCCCAAAGGGTGTCCCCACCCCAGAGGGCAGCTGGCAGAGCCCAGAGGGTGTTTCAGCAGCCCCTCTGCCCACACCCCCCTCTGGCTGGCTGCCTCGTCCCAGGACAGGCTCCTCTGCAGCTCAGGGATCCAGCCCTGCCCTAACCTGGAACCCCTGGGATCCTCCTCCTCCTCCTCCTCCTCCCTGGGCAGCCCCGGGGGAGACTCCCCAGGCTCTCTGCAGGAGGCTGTGGGGAAGGCAGGGCTGCCCCAGCTGGCAGCAAGATCCTCTGCCCGTGCCAGCAGCTCCCCGAGGTCCTGCAGGGCCCCAGAGCCCCCCAGGGATCCCCCCTGCTGCCCCTGGCTGCTCTCCCTGCCCCCTCTGGAGCTCTGGGATCCTCTGCCCGATCCCAGCTCCTTCCCAGCTGCAGGCAGAGCCCATCCCTGCAGGGGGCTGCCCCAGCCCCGGGGCTCCTGCCCAGCCAGGGCACCCCCAGCACCCCTGCCCCCAGCCCGGGGGCTCTCCCTGCCCCAGCAGCAGCTGGGAGGCTCCTGCTCTGCCCCAGCAGCTCCAGGGGAACCCTCTGCCCCCCGGGCTGGGCAGCCTGGGGCAGCCTGGGGCCCTGGCACCCTGCCCTGCCTGCCTGGGGGCTCTGCAGGGAGCTGGGGGGAGCTGGGGCACAGCTGCTGGGGGGACAGCCCCCCTGAGCCAGCCTGGGAGCCCCCAGGGGACAGGGACAGCCCCCCTGAGCCAGCCTGGGAGCCCCCAGGGGACAGGGACAGCCCCCCTGAGCCAGCCTGAGAGTCCAGGGCAAGGGACAGCACCCCTGGGCCAGCCCCTGAGCCCCCAGGGGACAGGGACAGCCCCCCTGGGCCAGCCTGGGAGCCCCCAGGGGACAGGGACAGACCCCCTGGGCCAGCCTGGGAGTCCCCAAGGGCAAGAGACAACCCATCCAAGCCAGTCCCTGAGCCCACAGAGGCAAGGGACAGCCCCCCTGAGCCAGCTCCAGAGCCCAGGGCAAGGGACAGAACCCCTGGGCCAGTCCCAGAGCTCACAGGGGGCTCCACAGGGGCAGGGGACAGCCCACCCGGGCCAGCCTGGGAGTTCACAGGGGACAGCCCCCCTGAGCCAGCCCCTGAGCCCACAGGGGACAGCCCATCCAAGCCAGCCTTGGACCCCCCAAGGGCAAGGGACAGCAGCCCTGAGCCAGCCTGGGAGCCCCCAAGGGCAAGGGACCCCACAGAGGCAAGGGACAGCTCATCCAAGGCAGCCTGGGAGCCCACGGGGGACCCCACAAGGGGACAGGGCCAGCCCACCCAGGGCAGCCCCAGAGCCCCCAAGGGCAAGGGACCCCACATGGGACCCCACAGGGGACAGGGCCAGCCCCCCTGGGCCAGCCCCAGAGCCCCCAGGGGAGCCCAGAGGGGCAGGGGACAAGCTGAGTGGGGACAGGTGGCAGGCAGAGCTGGCTTGTGACATCTCCAGGGCTGGCAGCAGGGCACCTGCAGGGAACAGAGCACTCAGTCAGAGCACAAACAGCCCTGCCTCTGCTGCAGGGCACAGAGGGGAGGGAGGAATTCAAACAAAAAATATTTGAAATATTTAAGATGCTGTCCTTAGGATGAACTAAGACTTCCATGAGAATTGTCTCCTGACAGAAATCTCAGCAGTATTTCAAAATATCAAAAATAAATATCAAGATAAATAATTTTAAATATCAATATATAATATATCATTATATTATATAATTATTAAATTAAATAATTTATAATATAATATAATTAACATTATGTTATAAATTTAAAAATTGTAATACAATATATTAACTATAATATAAAATATAATATTATATAATTATTAAAATGATTATAAATATAATCATTTTAGATATCAATATAAATATCAAGATAAATTTATCAAAGATAAATATCAAATACAAATCTTATCAGAGAATTATAGAGAATCCTGAGTTGGATGGGCTCATCCACCCAACCCTGGCCCTGCACAGTCCCACCCTGGGAGCAGAGTCCAAACACTCCTGGAGCTCTGGCAGCTGGGGTGTTACAAAGCCAGACTAATTTGGATGATGATGATGATGGGTGGATGGATTTAGGAACAGATCTGGGCAGTTACAAAAACACTGACAACTTTTTGTCACACCAAAAAACCCCAGGATGCAAAAGAGACCAAGAATTATTCCTCTCCCAAGAAGAACAAGTCTGGTCCCACTCCTTCAGTCTCAAGATCCAAACCTTTTCCTTCTGCAGGGCTCTTGGAAAAAGAGAAATGAGGGGAACAAAGGCCCCACGTCCCTGCCCTGCCTGGCAGCTGCCCCACAGCCACACTCCTGACCCCTCAGGAGGAGGCAGCTTTCCAAGGGATTGAACCCCTCCCAGAATCTCCTGCTGGGGACGTGAGCTGCTTTCGCTTTAGACAAAGAAAAAAAAAAATAATTTAAAAGTTTTATTCTAATTCTTATTAATTTTTTTCTCTCTTATAATTTTGTTAGTTAATAAATAATAATAGTTTTATTATAGTTATAAAGCTTTCTTTATACCCTTTAAGCCTGCTTGGCTTTTTCTTCTGATCCCATCTCACAGCAGAAGAAGAATAAAGCCACTCCAGTTAAACCAGTGCTGTTAACCAAGAAAAACCCCCCAAAAAACAAACAAACCAAACCCACCAGAGGATGGAAAACCAACCCCCAGGAACACCCCTGCCCCGAGGTGGGTGAGGGGTGTGTGTCCCTACCCTGAGGCTGCGGGGGCAGCCTGCCCAGCGTGCCCAGGGGGTCCCGCAGGCTCCAGGGTGACAGCTCCAGCTCCCGCAGCGCCCGGCGGGGCAGGAAGGGCCCCAGGAGGCTGCCAGGGGACTGCTCGATGCCCAGGTTCCGCAGGTAGATCTGGGGAAACAACCAAGGGGCAGCACTCAGTCAGGGGGTGGGGGCACCCTGGGCTGGCAGGGACCCCCCAGCACTGGGAGGAGGGGAGGCTGGAACCCCCGAGGCTGAGAATGTCAGGGGTTCTGAGAGAAAAGGTGCTGAGCCTCAAGCAAGCTCCACCTGACCTGAGGCATGGAGGAGGCTTCCAAGATCGAGTGATGCACTGCTGGGGCTGTGGGTGTGCAGTTTGAATAGCACTGTGTGATCTCACAGGGTGAAAAACCTAGATTTGAGGTTTTAGTACACAGTAATACATGTGTGTAGCTCTGGGTTTTTGCTCTTCTCCTCTGTCTCTTTAAGGAGTTTTCTAAAGTTTCATTTTTAGCCTTCTGTTTTTACCCTTTATAATGGAGTCAGATGCCATTCTACATAAACAACTTTCTTGTTATTGTAACCATTTAACCATGTTTGCATTCTTCTCATAAGGAGGAGACTGTGGGTGGACTGTTGGGTTGCCCAGTGTGGTTGGAGAGGAAGATTTTCTTCCTCCAATCCACAGGTCACTGCTGGAATTCTATAAAAGTCGAGGTTTTTTAAAAAACTGCCTCTTTTCTGCCTTGGACATCTCAGTGTGTGAGTGTCCTTCATTTGTGTCACACTGTGACATTCTTCTTCCTCCTCCTTCTCCCTGGGTCTGGGTGGTTTTCTGTAACTGGGTGCAAAAGCTCTGCACTGCGGGCCTTGGGTGGTCATTATTGGGTCAGAAATACAAATAACACAGAGGTGTCAGCTCATTATTGGGTAATTAATTAGCACTTAAATAACCCTGGAAAGAGTCAGAGGTGCTCCATTTTACCTCTGCTCTCTGCCTGGCTGGTCAGAGCTGAGGGCTGGTGAGGCTGTGACAGATCAGAGATGATCAACACCCAAACCCCAGCACAGCACCGACGTTTGCTGTGCACTGTACCCACCTTGGTGAGGGAAAAGGGACAGAACCTGCACAGAGTGAGAACCTGACCTTGGTGAGGGAAAAGGGACAGAACCTGCACAGAGTGAGAACCTGACCTTGGTGAGGGAAAAGGGACAGAACCTGCACAGAGTGAGAACCTGACCTTGGTGAGGGAAAAGGGACAGAACCTGCACAGAGTGAGAACCTGACCCTGGCACTGACCCCACCAAGGGAAAAGGGACAGAACCTGCACAGAGTGGGAACTCGGATGCTGCAGCCCCACCTGCTTTAAACCCCAGTTCCCAGCTGGAAGGAGAGCACAAAGGTTTGGTTTAAAACCCTTCTCCCTCCCCACACAGCTGCTGCTCAGGACACACTGGCACTCTCAGGAACTCAGGGCAGGGAAGCTCCTCATGTTTTAGGACAAGTTTGTTCTTCCAGGCAAAGAGCTGGAAGCACTTTTGTCAGAGCTGGCTTACACACAGACATTACATGCAGGAAAAAACCAGCCAAAATCTTCCTTGACTTCATCACCTGCAGGGCAAATTAATTTCAACTCATCCACACTGTGTCCTGAACTAGCCAGGAAAATTAAATAAATTACCCTAAACATCACAGCCAACTCCATTTCCTGTGGTTTTAATATAAACTTCCACACCAACAGCCAGATAAGTGACCTGATCTCCTTTACCCTGCAGTGATTTCTGGGAGCAGAACTCCTCAGAGCCAGGCTGGGGAATGTGTAATTATAGCCAGGAACAGGAGTCATCTCTCTGTCTCATGAACTGCATTTCCAACACCCTCCCTCCAATATTTATATTTGTTTCACCACGGGTTTGCAAAGACAACAGAGTGAGAAGAGCTTCCAGAGCACACTCCCAAAGACCTGATGATGATGGAGTCATCAGTGAGAGGAGCAGCCTCTTACTCAGAGGATAATTAACACGTTTGGCATTACCATAAATCTGCATCTCGTTTGCTCCACCACGGACAGCCAGCAATGCACTGGGTGCCCTCCACTGCCTCAGCCCCCCAAGCAGGGAGAGAGCTGGGTTGGCCAGATGGGAGGGAAAGGAGGGAAGGGATAAAATGAGAAGGCTCTGAAGGTCCCTCATGAGGAACACATCAAGAACTCAGAGCTGAGGCCTCAGAAACTGGAACAAAGTGAAAAAGCAGAATGAGGAAAACAGAAAAAAAAAGGAATTTCATTTCCAAGGAGTTGTGTTGGGTTTGCTGCTCCTGCAGAGCTGGGGGTGAGCTCAGCTCTCCTCACTCAGCACCTGAGTGAACCTCACCTTTGGACAATGAGAGCCTGAAAGAGCCACCAGCCCAGCCCTCCTTCCTCCTGCCCCCCTGACACTCAGCTACCCCTGGGAAGGAAGAGACCTTTCCCACATCCAACCCTTTCTTTGCCCATGTTAAACAGCACTAAAAGTTGCTTTTCCACCTCTGTTTAAGAAAAGCTGAGCCAATATCATGGATGAAATTCACTGTAGCACAACCCCGTGTAAAACCACTTGTTTTAGCTTGTAGTGATCAGATCCTCTCCTAACAGAGCCGTGGGGGAGAGTGGGAAAGTGAAAAACAAATGGAAAACGCTGAAAAACAAATGGAAAACTCTGGAAAACAAACGGAAAATTCTGAAAAACAAATGGAAAACTGAAAAAAAAAGGTTAACTCTGGGAAAAGAAATGGTTAACTCTGGGAACAAAAACAGGTAACTCTGGAACTAGAGTAAATCAGAACCAAACTTACCGGGATCCTTTCTTCAATATTGAGCTCTTCTTTCTTGGGAGTGTCCAGCAGTGCTCCAGGGGGGATGGAGCTGTCCCCTCCTGCACTGGGCACCACCAGGGAGCCCCCAGCACAGCCCGGGGCCCCCTGAGGCTCCCCAGAACCCCCAGGAAAACTCAGGCTCTCCAAGGGAAGGGCTCCAAAGTTGTCCATGGTGTTGTGGCCAGCAGGAACATTCAGGCTGAGGGACTGGTTCTCCTTCTGCTCACAGTCCTTGTGCTCCTCAGCTGGGGAGCTCCCGTCCTTCTGAGGGGGCTGGGCAGCCCTGGACACCAACACATCCGGGGCTGAGCTCCGCCTGGTGCTCCTGTCCACACCTGCAGCTCCAGGAGCAGCCTTTGGTGAGCTGGAGCCTCCTGAGGGGCTCCCAGAGCCTCCCAGGGCAGGGCTGCCATCCCCTGCAGGCTGCAGGGCCCCTGGGCAGTCTGGGGTGGCTCCAGCCAGGGCCCTGCCCCTGCTGCAGATGTCCACGGGGTCAGACCAGGACCTGCCGGGAGCGGGGGCCAGCTCTGGGTGTTTGTGGGGGAAATGCAAACTCCCCAGAGAACCTGTCTGCCTGCAGCCAGGGGCAGCACGGCCCTGGGGATCTCCAGGGCTTTCCTGTGGGGAGAACATGCAGCTGGAAGGCCTGGGAGGTGCACTGGAGGCAGGAGGCAATGCAGCAGCAGCAGCACCCTGCTCGGGCTGGCTGACCTTCCAGGCTCCCACCTTCTCCAGGAAGCTCAGCGATGGGAAGGGCTGGGTGCTGCCAGGGGATCCCAGCCTCAGCGACTCCAGACGCTCACAGGTCTCCTCCCCAGCCCCCTGAGGGTGCTGCTTCCCTGGGGATCCAGGGGACACCCCCGGGGCTGCCTCGCTGGAGCAGCATGGAGAGGCCCGGAGCTCTGCAGGGACCACCAGGGCTCCACGGCCCCCTGCCTCAGCAGCTCCCCTCAGGAACAGCCCCGGGGTGGACTGGAAGTTGGGATGAGCCAGGTGGAGGCAGAAGGAGCCCTCAGCTCCCAGGGTGAAGGAAGGGGAGATCTCTGCCACTTGGTGCCCCCTCTCAATGGAGAAGTCTGAGCCAGTCAGCTCCTCCCTGCTGCCTGCAGGCTCTGCTGGGCCTGGGGAGTGCCCAGGGCACGGAGCAGGGCACGGGGCAGTGCCCTGGGGCTGGCTGCATGGCACAGCAGGCTCCCCCCTGCCCTGCCTCCCTGAGGGCTGCTGGTGGTTCAGGAGAGCTCCCTGCAGCTCCTCCAGGAGCCCCTCAGAGCCCCTGAGCCCCACCCCAGCTTCCCCCAGCCCTGCCTGGCCTGGCTCAGGAGCTGCTGCACGAGGAACCCCCTGAGCACCGCAGCTCTCAGCACGGCCTCTCCTCACCACACCAGAGCAATGATCTGACAAACCAAGCTGGGGCTCCTTCTCTGCTTTTCCCTGCTGCCCCAGCACTCCTGCCCCGCTCCCAGCCACCCTCACCCCGTCCTGCTGCAGCCCCCTCCCGCTGGGCTCCGACAGCTTGGTCAGAGCCGTTCTGTACGAGGAGCTGCCCGAGGAGGAGGAGGAGGAGGAGATGGAGGAGGAGGAGATGGAGGATTCCTCCTGCCCCGGGGACTCCCTGTCCCCCTCTGCCAGCTCAGGGCCAGCAGCTGGGCCACCACTGCCCAGGGACGAGTGGCCAGAGGGGGGTCCACAGGGGGGTCCAGAGGGATGTGAACAGGGGTGTCCACAGGAGGGTCCACAGGAGTGTCCAGAGGGGGATCCATGGGGGTCTCCACAGGAGTGTCCAGAGGGGGGTCCATGGGGGTCTCCACAGGAGTGTCCATGGGGGTGTCCATCCTTCCCAGCCGTGCTCCAGGGCTGCTCCAGCCCCTCCTCTGGGGCTGGCTGTGCTGGCTGCCCCCTGCCCCAGGGTCCTGGTGCCAGCTGCTGCCTGTCCCTGTCCCTGTCCCCAGCCCTGTCCCCAGCGGGCTGGCAGTGCTGGGGTGAGGAGGGCAGGGCTGGGCCCCCCAGGGCTGCACTTCCATGGATGTGGGGAGGCTCTGCACGGCCCAGGGATGCTCCAGAAACATCTGGGATTCCTCTGGAAGAAAAGGGAGATTCTGATCAGTTCTTCTGTTTTAATGTCTCTGCTTTAAATCAGAGGCAAAGGAGCTTCAGGTGACAATTGAGGGTTTGCAAGATTCACACAAATACCCAGAAATGCATCCCCTAAAAGGGGAAAACATGAAGGAATGCAGAGAAATATCAAAAATCTCCTATAAAACTCAAAAGTAAAATAAAATAAAATAAAGTATAAGGCTCAAAAGTAAAATAAAGTATAAGGCTCAAAAGTAAAATAAAATAAAATAAAATAATATCTATTATAATAATTATAATTATGTAGTTACTATAATTATTATTGTCGTATTATGTATTATGTATTGTATTATGTATTATTATGTATATATCATTATATTATTAATGTATTATTATATTATATTAATAATAATAATATTAATATCAATTTCTACTTAGTATGGCAATATTTTTCAACCTGTTTAGGACTGAAACATTTTTAACTGACAAGCTGGTCAGTTTATTTAGCTAGTTTTTTTACTTAGCTAGTTTTATTTATTTGTTACATAAATAAATAAAATTAGCTAAGTAAAATATGCAATATGTACTTACATGTAGCTCAGCTTGCCTGTAAGTTTTTAATATAAATCACCTACTTCAGTTCATTACATCAATTATTTTTTAAAGGATATAAAAGCAGCCAGGTCTCAGATAAGCAACAAATTCCTTTGAAGTTCTAACACTCATATTGGGATTGCTTAATTAATAGCTCCTTATATTAAACACACCATCAAACCCCAATAAAAGCTATTCCATGCAAGCAGAGCACCTCCAGATGAAGGTGACAAAGCCTTTTACTGCCACAGCTCCTTCTTTATGCACTTTAATCCCAAACTTGCATTGTAAATCACACACATTGCTGCAGCACACACAAACCACAACACTGGCCACGTGTGTTTTACCCCTGTAAATGCAGAAATCTCATTTGTGTCCCCAAAATTTCCTGAAGTTTATCCCAGAGTCTAAGAAAGCTCCAGGGATGCTGAAGAGGGTGCAGTTCCTCATTATCCCATTTTCCCAGGGTACCTCAGCATGACAAGCTCAGAAGAGCCTGGTCCTGGTGTCCCCTTGCTCAAACCCTTCTGAGGGCAAAACCCAGAGGTGCCCCCTCCCCACAGCCCCCAAACCCCCCATTTCTGTGCCCAGAAGCTGCCATCACCCACCACCCAGAGCAGAGCCACCCAAGGGGAAAAGGAACAGCCCAGGAACCCCATCCCACCTCAAGGGAAGGAAATCCAGCTGGGATCCCTGCAGGAAGGTCTCAGCCCGGGCTGGGCTCAGCAGCAGGGGCAGGCACGGGGAGAATCTGCTGTCCTGGACATCTGGGAGAGAGAACAACACCCACAGGGCTGTGAGAGCTGAGCTGGCAGCACAGCCCCACACCTCAAAGATCCCAGACCCACATAACCAAAGATCCCACCCCTACATCCCGAAGATCCCAGCCCCACATCCCAAAGATCCCAACCCTACAACCCAAAGATCCCAGCCTTGTATCCCCAAAGATCCCAACTTCACATCCCCAATGATCCCAAACTCACAGTCCCAAAGATCCCAGCCCCACAGATTCCAACCCTACATCCCAAAGATCCCAGCCCCACATAACCAAAGATCCCACCCCTACATCCCGAAGACCCCAGCCCCACATCCCAAAGATCCCAACCCTACAACCCAAAGATCCCAGCCTTGTATCCCCAAAGATCCCAACTTCACATCCCCAATGATCCCAAACTCACAGTCCCAAAGATCCCAGCCCCACAGATCCCAACCCTACATCCCAAAGATCCCAGCACCACATAACCAAAGATCCCAACTTCACATCCCCAAAGATCCCAGCCTTGTATCCCCAATGATCCCAGCCCCATGTCCCCACAGATCCCAGCTCCACATCCCCACAGATCCCAGCCCCAGATCCCCACAGATCCCAGCCCCACATCCCCACAGATCCCAGCCCCAGATCCCCACAGATCCCAGCCCCACATCCCCAAAGATCCCAGCTCCACATCCCCACAGATCCCAGCCCCACATCCCCAAAGATCCCAACCTCACAGCCCCAAAGATCCCAGCCCCATGTCCCCAAAGATCCCAGCCCCAAATCCCCACAGATCCCAGCTGCAGGGAAGGGGAGGGAATCCCCCTCTCAAACCCCTGGAGCCTCCTCCCTCCCGGATTAAGTTCAGTTTCCTCACCCCAGACCAAATCCAGGGCTCCAACCGCTCACTCCTGGCACTGCCACCCCCCCCTCACCCCAAAACTCCTTCTGTGCCACCCCCACCCGTCCCACCCCAGCCAGCACCTCCCTCCTGAGCCCAGGTGGGGTCACCCAGAACCCACAGGGATTTTATCCCATCACCTTTTCCTTTTTCACAAACCAGGACCCCCCAGGAGCCTTTCCCTACTCTCTGTTTTTCCACAAACTCTGATTCCACCAAAGGCTGTGTGGAATTTTTTTTGTTTTTTGAGGGATTCAAGTTAAAGCAACAATCAAACCTAGCAGGCAGTGATGATTGCTGCAGCAATGGAGTGCAGTTTCTACCCTGCTTTTCTTTGCTCTTTGGGGTACTTGGTGGGTCGTTTCCAGCTCATTGCTCACAAAAACAAATGGAAATGGTTCACACCACAGGAATAAAAGCAGCTCTGCTCATATAAATGTTATTATCTGTGGGGTTTAGAGGTGGCTTTACGTTGGGGTGGGGTTCCTCTCCTTTTTTGAACTCTAAAGTGATATCTGAGAAGTGTAAATAACTACAGACTGTCTGAGGGGTGCCAAAAACCACTCCCAGTATTCTAAGCTTTTATTTTTGAAGGGAACGAGCTATCTGTGGTCAAGGGACTGATCTGCTAACCCAGAAATGCCACTTATTTAATTCAGGCTCATCAGTTCCCAGCCACTTGGCCAAGCCTCAGTCTGCAGCACTTAGAGGAGCACAATCACATCACAAAAATGATCACTGCACGCAAAAAAATGCAGTTTTGATTCCATCAGCTCCACCCCGAGGCCTCTCCAGCACTGCATCACCTGGCCAGGGGCAGCCAATCACGAGGCAACCTTGCTCATTAATTTTTAATTTAATACTTCCAATTAACATGTTTTAAATTACTTTAGAACTCTGGGTAGCGAGAGGATAATTACACAGACAGAAATAACAATTTGCAACACTGATGAAAATGCTTTCTTGGAGGTTTGGAGAAAGGAAATGAGATGTAGCTGTAAAAATAGGTGTAAATAGCTGCTCCTGAGCAATGTGACAGCAGGAGGAATTCCAGAGGGTTCAATCGAGGCTGGGAAGCAGAGCTGGGTGACAAAATGAATTCTGAAACACGTGGAAGTGCAAAACAGGAGAGGAGAAAACGGCAGCAGCAGCAGCAGAGAGGGAGCAGAGCCAGGGCTGAGGGAGCAAGGTCAGGGTAACTCATTCACAGCACAGCAGCTCCCCTGGGCTGGGCTGGCAAAGGGCACACCCCAAAAACAGGGACTGGTGCACCCCTGTGGGAACTGTGGGGCTGGGATGGGATCGGGGCAGGGATGGGATTGGGGCAGGGATGGGATTGGGGCAGGGATGGGACCGGGGCAGGGATGGGATTGGGGCAGGGATGGGATCGGGGCAGGGATGGGATCGGGGCACGGATGGGATCGGGGCTGGGATGGGATTGGGGCAGGGATGGGATTGGAGCAGGGATGGGATTGGGCAGGGATGGGATCGGGGCTGGGATGGGATTGGGGCAGGGATGGGATCGGGGCAGGGATGGGATTGGGCAGGGATGGGATTGGGGCAGGGATGGGATCGGGGCACGGATGGGATCGGGGCAGGGATGGGATCGGGGCAGGGATGGGATCGGGGCAGGGATGGGACCGGGGCAGGGATGGGATTCGGGCTGGGATGGGACTGGGGCAGGGATGTGGTTGGGGCAGGGATGGGATCGGGGCACCAGGGCAGCCATGGGATCGGGGCAGGGATGGGACTGGGGGCACTGGGGCAGCCATGGGATTTATCAGCCTCTGAACCCTGATTTAGAACAAGAACAGGAGGCTGAGCTGACTCCCCGTGCTCTCCCTCCCATTTCTCTCACACACAGAGAACAGAGAGCTTTGCTCAGGGCCGGGGCTGACTGAGCCTGGGCTCTGCATTCCCCATTCCCAACAATTAACTGGGAGCACACAGCGTTTCCAAAGCTCCTGCTCCCCTCAGTGCACACCCACCCACAGAACCTTTCACTGTGCCACCTGGCAACACCCAGCAGATTAATCTGGATACAGAACTGCACTAAGGACTCAAACCAGGGGTTTTTAAGGATCATTAAGCAAGTTAGAACCTGAACTCTCTCAGCTCTGTTAGATGGACTTTCCCCCTCCCAAATCTTGTTTTCTATCTAAAATGGGTATCAGTGAACAAATAATATCAACTGCAGTTATCAAATCAGACCTGTCAGCCCCCATCATGACACTTCATGTGGCAGAGCTGGCACCTTATTTTTAGCCATGCAAGAGAAGAGGAAAACAAGATTTTCTGATTTCAGCTTCACTTCTGCACTTTGAATGAAGACGCATTTTCAAGCTGAATCTGAAAAGCAGGAGCGATTAAAGGAAAGGTTTTTCCACACACACACAAAAATTGGCTGTGCTTTAAAAATGAAGAAACAAAGAGGACTGAGGGAGGGAGCAGAAAATAACTGGGAACGAAAGCTGTCAAAAGCAGATGTTGCCAATCTTTTGTGTACACAGATTAATGAAGTGGATGTGCAGATACAGACACACACACCCCATAAATCACAACACTTGGCTGATCAATCAGCCTCTATTATACCAACAAAAACCTAAGTGCCACTTGACATTTGCATGAAGAAGCTCAAAGAGATGAAGAAGTGACTGAACACTCTCCAAGCAGAGCCAGGAGCAGGAAACTCTCCCTGCTCCGAGGCCCTTCAAGAGCCTTCATTCCCTGCCCCTCATGGACCCCCAGAAATCCCCAAATTCCCCCAGAGAAGCTCAAGGGTGAGGCAGGTGTTTGCCAAGCACCAGAAACCTCAGTGCACAGACCTTCAACAGAGGGCAGGGAGGGGAGGGAAGTGTCCCAGGCCAGGCTGGACACGGGACGAGCACCCTGGGACAGTGGGAGGTGTCCCTGCCACGGATGGGGTGGCACTGGGTGGGATCTGAGCTCCTTCCAACCCAAACCATTCCCAGCTCAGCCATTCCCAGCTCAGCCAGAGCAGCCTGACACCACTGCATGGCAGGTTCAGCTCCTCCAACCCAAACATTCCAAACTCAAACCATTCCAAACTCAGACCATTCCCAACCCAACCCATTCCCAACCCAGACCATTCCCAACCCAACCACATTCCAAACTCAGACCATTCCCAACCCAGAGCATTCCAAACCCATTCCCAACTCAGACCATTCCCAACCCACACCATTCCCAACCCAACCCATTCCTCCCATTTCAAACCCAAACCATTCCCAACCCAGTCCATTCCCAACCCAACCCAGTCCATTCCCCCTGGGCCAGAGCAGCCTGGCCCCACTGCACAGCAGGTTCAGCACAGGGGATGCAGCAGGAAGCAGCAGGACAAGGAAAATCCCTCCTCATTCCAGGATCAGACCTCACACACCAAACACCTGCAGAGCTGTGCCCCCAAACTGGGATCAATCCCTCACCTGCCCCCAAACTGGGATCAATCCTTCACCTGCCCCCAAACTGGGATCAATCCCTCACCTGCCCCCAGACTGGGATCAATCCTTCACCTGTCCCCAAACTGGGATCAATCCTTCACCTGCCCCCAAACTGGGATCAATCCCTCACCTGCCCCCAAACTGGGATCCATCCCTCACCTGCCCCCAGACTGGGATCAATCCTTCACCTGCCCCCAAACTGGGATCAATCCCTCACCTGCCCCCAAACTGGGATCCATCCCTCACCTGCCCCAAACTGGAATCAATCCTTCACCTGCCCCCAAACTGGAATCAATCCTTCACCTGCCCCCAGACTGGGATCAATCCTTCACCTGTCCCCAGACTGGGATCAATCCTTCACCTGCCCCCAAACTGGGATCCATCCCTCACCTGTCCCCAGACTGGGATCAACCCTTCACCTGCCCCCAAACTGGGATCAATCCTTCACCTGTCCCCAAACTGGGATCCCTCACCTTATCCTGGGGCACATTTGGGATGCCCAGGGTGGATCCTGGGGCACATTTGGGACGCTCAGGGTGGATCCCGGGGCACATTTGGGATGCCCAGGGTGGGTCCTGGGGCACATTTGGGATGCCCAGGGTGGGTCCTGGGGCACATTTGGGACGCTCAGGGTGGATCCTGGGGCACATTTGGGATGCTCAGGGTGGATCCCGGGGCACATTTGGGATGCCCAGGGTGGATCCTGGGGCACATTTGGGATGCCCAGGGTGGATCCTGGGGCACATTTGGGATGCCCAGGGTGGGTCCTGGGGCACATTTGGGACGCTCAGGGTGGATCCTGGGGCACATTTGGGATGCTCAGGGGCTCAGGCTCACGTGCTCAGCCAGGGCCAGGCCTGGAGCAGCTCCCTGGGCTGGGGCAGGCAGTGATGTCAGTGCTGCTCTCCCCCAGCAGCTCCTGCCAAAAGTGGGATTTTTGGATTTCTCCTGCTGTCACTCTGAAGGTCAAAAGCCTCCTGAGTTGAGCTCAGTGAGCAGCAAAGCTGGGCCTGTTCCTGTTCCCCCAGCCTGCTGCTGACAGGTCTGAATGCCACAGCCGAGCTGCCATTTGGGGGGGATAAAAAAGGAAGGCAAAACAACAACAAAGCCTGGGCTCTGTCAGGCTGTTCCACAGAGCAGCAGGAGCACTTCAGTGCAACTGTCACTGTCATTCCTCCCCTCCTGACGTGAAAGCCAAGACACTTTCTGAGGAGGAGAAGAAGGAATCAATGAGCACTGCAGCTCAGGCCTCCTCCCCTCTCCTGGATCTGGGGATTCAGTGCACACAGAGCTGCAGCCACTGGCTCCTCTCTAGAGATAAAACAGCACTGGGCTCTCATCTTTTATCACATTACAGAGCCACCTGCTTGCTCCTTAATTCCAGCTGCTCTGGGAACATAGAGCTGGACAAACATCAAGTTTTCATTGATTAAATGGCTCCCAGCTCTGGAAAATAACAATAATGGGGGAAGGGGCTGTGAAATACAGGAATAGCAAGAATCCTGCCCAGAGGATGAGGGCAAGGAAAGGCCAGCCCTCCATGTCCTCCCACTTTCTGAGCTCTGTCCTGGCCCTCACTTTCCTACACAAGCAGGGATTTACTCACTGTGCACCAGCTCCCTGGGATGCACACACAGCTTCCAGCACCCAGCTGCCTGCAGACCCAGCTCTGGCACACCCAAGGGTGGCTTTCACTTCATGAGGGAGAAAAGCTCCTCAGACCTGTGGGAAGCTCCCTGTCAGGAGTCCCTGATTAGAGGGGATATTTTTCCTCCAGTCCTGTACCAGGGTTAAGAAGATAAATGAGACTGGCAGCTTTGGCCTTCAGAGATGTTGATTCCATTTCTTATCTCAAGTTCTGCACTGCCAAAATCTGGCTTAATGTGCCAGAAACACGGTGAAAAAACCACCCTGGACAGAAGATCCCAAGGTTCTTATAAGTTTCCAGCCCAATTAACTCCCAAAACGTGCTGTGTTTACAGTTCACAGTTTACTCTGTATCAATAATCACTGCCTGTTCTCAACACACAACCTCTGTGTCAAATCCATCCTGCCAATGTCTCTGTGCCACCATCGCAGCAGAAAACGGAGCAGGAGAAGAAGAAGATGAGACACCACAGAAAATGAAACAGAAGAAGAAGAAGATGAGACACCACCCAAAATTCTCCATCTTGCTCTCATGTCTCCACACTAAACACCCAAAACTACAAATTTTCACCCCGTGACAAACTAAACCACCATTTCTTTCCCACCTATGTTGCTTTCCACTCATCTCTGAGTGTTGGAAGTTTTCCCATGGGCTGAGGTCACAGGCAGTGCCCTCCTGGGGTCCCAGCCGGGGTCTCAGACACCCCAGGGCACCACGAGGAGTTTTCCAGGTGCCCTGGACTCCAGCCAGAACCACCCCCAGGCAGCTGCAGCTGCAGAGCAGGGAGAGGTTCCCTGGTGCTGTGCAGGAGCTCGGCCCCAGCAGCCTGGCTGTGCTGCCACCAAACAACAACAGCAGCAGCTCCATCTGCCCTGCCCTCCCCACCTGCCCTGTCAAACACAGCACCCAAGGGTGCAGACAGAAACTTTTCCAGCCCAAGGGACCAAAAGTCAATTAAATCTTTGCAGTAAATGTAACAGGAGACAGCAGGGGCAGCTGCAGCATCGGGGTAAGACCCACAGAGGGAGGAATGAGCCTCGGGCCTCAGAGGGCTTGGGATGAACCAGACCCCACCCAGGATGTTCCTTCACCAAGGATGGAGCAAAGCATTACCAAAATCATCTCAGGAACTGATGAAAATGACCAAGAGCTTCACATTAAAAAAGAAAAAAGGTCAAATTCATAAACCCCTCAGGAGCTGCTAGGAGGCAACTCCCAAGGCAAGTCCAGCTCCATGCCTTTCAGGGGTGTTTTAACCTCCAAACAAAACCCCAAAAAGCAGGAAATGGCAAACTGCACAGCTGAACTTGCAGCTAGCTACAGGCACAGAAGGTTTAAAGCATCACAATGATGTTGTTTGCCTCTCAGTAATTTTGTTTGTCTGTGAGGAAACACCACTGGTGCGGTGACAGCAGCCTTGGAGGCACCTTCCTTCACCAAATCACCCTGGAAAAGGGAGTCACAAAAGGAATCTCCTGGTGGGCAGGGGGTTGTGGTTCTGCAGAGGGGTCAGTGCAAGGAACCACCCTGGGCTGAGGATCAGATTTCCCAGCTGTGCTCCCAGGGAGGTGCTGCAGCTCTCCCAGGACACTCTGACTCCACAGGAACGGAACCAAGGGAGCACACAGGTGAAATATTGAATTTTGGGATTTCTCAAAGCCATCTTTAACTGCCTGCTGGGGTCAGGTGTGAGAAGGAGCAGCAGAGGCAGTGAGCTGGGCTCCAGCTGAGTGTCAGGACTGGAGGGTCCCAGTGGCAGGAGCAGAAACTGCATCCAAACCCCAGGGGCAGCAGTGAGGAATGAAAACACTGGAATGGTTTGGGTGGGAGGGATTTCAGAGACATTTCATTCCTGCCCCTGCCACGGGCACCTTCCCCTGCCCCAGCTGCTCCAGCCTGGCCTGGGGCACTGCCAGGGCTGGGAGCTGCACTCAGCTTCATCCTCAGTCCCACAGGAAAACCAGAGCAAAGCCTGGCCTGGGGCACTGCCAGGGCTGGGAGCTGCACTCAGCTTCATCCTCAATCCCACAGGAAAACCAGAGCAAAGCCTGGCCTGGCACAAAAGGAACCTGCTCGCTGTTGGAAGATCCAGGGAGCCACACAGACCCTCCAGCCCATCCTGAGGGGGCTTTGAGAACAAAACCACACCAAGCACACTCTGTACACCTCATGTCTCACTGTAAGGTGAAATCCAGGTTAGGGAGTGATGAACAGTGAAATATCAATGGTGTAACAATCCCTTTGGACATACCCAGCGGTGAGGGAGGGCCTGCAGCTCCAGGGGAAGCTTCTGCTGAGGGCAGCAGCCCTTCCTCCAGCGTGGGGCACTCAGACAGGTCCCTCCTGGCACAGCTCAGGCCCAGCTGCGTGTCCAGGGCCGTGCTGGAGCAGCTGCTCTCCACCTCTGCTGCCAGCTGGAACCACGGCTGCACGCCCTAGGGGAGGAAAGTGCATTTGAAAAGGCATCTCGTGCTCAAAAGCATCTTCAAACAGGCCCAGGCTGGCTTCTCTCTCATCATGCAGCAATACCTGCCACGCTCTGAGGGCAGGAAGGGAAGGGGGATTGGGTTCCTGCCTGGAAAAGCAGCTGGAACACCTTCCCCCCACCAGGAGCTCAGGGGGTTTCTCCTCTCTCAGCCCCCATGCAGGAGGGCACAGCCACTGAACAGCTTCTCCCCCCCAGAGTCAGCCAGGCTCTCACACGGGGATTTTCTCTGGGGAAACAGCACCCCTGGGCACTGAAATGCTGCAGGAATGGAGCTGCCAGCCCCAAATCCTGGAGACAAGCACTGGGGAATACCAGGGAGGTGACGTGGGGACAGCAGAGTCAGAGGGTCACGGGGTGAGAAGGAGGAATGAGAAAAGTCCAGAACACAGAGCTGTGCCAATGGAAATGAAATGGAAATTCAGCATTTCAGATTGCTCCCTGCAATGAGAACATTCCCTCCCAGGTGAGCCAACCTGTCACTGGATTCTGCCTCATCCCTATGCACTACAAACCTGGGGGGATTGAATAAAAGCTGAGATGTTTTAAAATCTGTTAAAAAACTGCTCGTCCATGCTGGAGCCTCAGCAAGGTGAGTTCACTCCTGACCATTTATCCATGGCATTTTTTGTTTTTCAATAGACAACATCTGAAAAACCAAACTACAGCCATCACAAATGAAGCTTCACCCATCTCCCTTGTTCCTTTTCTGCCCCTCTCAATGCATCTGGTGTTGAAAAATGTCAGAAACCCCATCACAACCTGAACGGGTTTCTTCTGCCCACAGAATCATATTTTAATCTTTTACCAAAGTATCTCATTATAGAATGAAAAAATAATACTGACAACTCGCTATCAACTGCAAGGATACTCCTGGGAGAGGGAATTTGGTTTGAACAAGTCTTGGGCAAAGGGGGATGAAACGAGATTAGAGCAGAATAAAGAGCTCAGCTTCTACTTCAAGGCAATTCCTTCCCCAGGAACACTCCCTCCTCCCAAACACTCCCAGTTTCCCAGAGCCACTCAGCTCCCACCAGACTCTGGAGCAGTTTTGGGGAGGCAGAGCCAAGCCACGTGCAGACTCCTCCAGGAGGACGTGGTGAGGAGATGCTGATGGACGAGCTGTGATGCCACCTCTCCCCACAGCAGCCTCAGAGCACAGCCCCACGCCCAAGAGCTCCCAGAGGCTCCCAAATCCATCAGCAGGAGGAGCAGGGGGGGATCCAGGCAGCACCAGTGCAGCTCTGGGTGCAAGAGGTACAGGATGGAGCTTTGCAGCTGGGCTGAAGCAGCTCTGCAGAACAGGTTTAGATGGATTGATGGTGACAGTGGCAGCACCAGTGCAGCTCTGGGTTTGTACAGGATGGAGCTCTGCAGAACAGGTTTAGATGGATTGATGGGGACAGTGGCAGCACCAGTGCAGCTCTGGGGGTGTGAGCACTGGGTTTGCACAGGATGGAGCTTTGCAGCTGGGCTAAAGCAGCTCTGCAGAACAGGTTTAGATGGATTGACTGTGACAGTGGCAGCAGCAGGGACAGTGCCCTGTGCACCCCCTGTGTGCAGCAAAGGCCACCAAAGGAGTTCTGCAGTTCAGCAAAGAGGGGGAGATGTGGGAAATGGACTTGTAGGAGATTCTCAAATCAAGCTGGACAACTCCAGCCACCCCCACAGCACACAGAGCCACCAATTCAAGGGCTGGAAAAGCAGCTCTGAACTCAGGCTGCAGCTCAGGGACAGGAATGTGAACGTTCCTCACCTCTGAACTACTGCCAACATCCAGCTCAGCTCTGCCCCACAGGAAACATCCCACAGCAGAGCACAGGGGGAGAAAGTAAAAACCCAGGGAGACAGGGGAAAGAGATCCCCCTGGATAACCAATGCCAGCTATCTGCTCTCCCCAGGACAGCAGAAACATGCTCTGGTTTCTCCAAAGACATTCTGATTCCTCCCAACACCCTCTGATTTCCCCCAACACATTTTTATTTCTCCCAACACATTTTTATTTCTCTAAACATGCTCTGATTTCCCCCAACACCCTCTGATTTCCCCAACACATTTTTATTGCTCCCAACACACTGTGATTTCTCCCAACACCCTCTGATTTCCCCCAACACCCTCTGATTTCCTCAACACATTTTTATTTCTCCCAACACCCTCTGATTTCCCCCAACACCTGCTGATTTCCCCCAACACCCTCTGATTCCTCCCAACATCTCAAGCCCAACCACGACCCTGCACTGCCAGAGCCAGCACCAAACCACACACCCACACAGGTGCTCTGAACACCTCCAGAGATTCCAGCACTCCCTGTCCTGGGCTGACAACCCTTTCTGGGAAGAAATTGTCCCTCATGTCCAACCTAAACCTCCCCTGGCACAACCTCCAGCCCTGATGTGTGTTACATGGGACACTCTGAAAGGCTCTGGTGTGCATTTCTAGATCACTTTATGTTCAAACTGAGTGTGGCAGTCACTAAAGCTGCTCTGGTTTGCATTTGTGCATCCCTTGCTGCTCACACTGACCCTGGCAGTCACTAAAGCTGTCAAAGCCATCACCAGTCAGAGCTGGGTGAATCCCAGCCTGCCCTGGCTCTCCTGGCCCGCAGTGCAGTGAGAGCCCCGAGCCACTGGGAGTCAGCAGCCACTGCTGCAGGGCAGGGAGACAGGGAATGCATCTGGGGAAGCTGGGAATGCACCTGGAGAAATAGGGTTCCACCCAGAGAAACAGGGATCCACCCAGGGATCCACCTGGAAAACTGGGAATGCACCTGGGAAAACAGGGATACACCCAGGGACCCACCTGGAAAAACAGGGATCTGCCTGGAAAACCAGAGATTCACATGGAAAAATGGGGATCCACCTGGAAAAGCAGGGATTCACCCAGGGATCCACCTGGGAAACCAAGGATCTGCCTGGAAAACCAGGGATTCACTGGAAAACCAGGGATTGCACCTGGAACAAAAGGGATTCACCTGGAAAACCAGGGATTCACTGGAAAACCAGGGATTCACCCAGGGATCCACCCAGAACAACAGGGATCCACTTGGAAAAGCAGGAAATCACCTGGAAAACGAGGGATCCACCTGGAAAACCAGGGATCCACTGGAAAAGCAGGAAATCACCTGGAAAACCAGGGATCCAACCAGGGATCCACCTGGAAAAGCAGGGATTCAATGGAAAAGCAGGAAATCACCTGGAAAAGCAGGGGAGTGGCTGCTGAGCCCCAGGGCCTGCAGGAACCCCAGCACACACGCAGGAGGTGGTGATGCTGAGCCCCTGGCAGACACACAGGAGGTGGGGGATGCTCTGACACCACCCTGCCCCTCCAGGAGCAGCTCCCAGCCTGGGATGAGCAGGAGGAAAAGCAGAGCAGCTCCTGCAAAGCCCCTCAGAGGCCACGCAGAGCCTCTGATCCCCTCCGTGCCAGGAGATGGGACTGCAATCACACCAACCCCACCAGCCTCCAGCCCCCCAGGCACCACCTGACCCCCAAACTCTTCCCCAGGCACACAGGGCAGGGAGGAACATTTCAAAGCACTGTGGGCTTGTCCAGCTGAAGCTGGATTCCCCTCTCTGTTAATCCTGAGCTGATGATTTTGGGTTTCAGGGAGCAGCTCTGTCACAAGGGACCTTGAAAGATCAGCAGGCTCAGCCTCCTGTGGGAAAGGGAGCCCAGTTTCCCCAGGAGAGCACACAGCAGAGCTCCCAGTACTGAGAACCAGCCCCAGGGACTCCCCTCAGCAGCCTCCTCCTGGCCCTCTGCAAAGAACAGAGAGTCAGATTTTCACTGCTGTGCAAAGCCCCTGTGGGCCTGCTGCCCAAACCCCAGCCCCAGCAGGAACATTTACCAGCATTTCTGAGTGAGAAGCCACCACTCCCTCACACCCTCAGCCTGGGCCACTGACTGTCCCCTGATGTGCCATTTATTCCTGATTCAAACCACACAAGAGCTGCACTTTGCATCCCACTGTCCCCCAGGTTTTAGGAGAATGCTCATTCCTATTTTTTTTCCACCACTGAAATAAAAGGTTCCTTTGTCAGCAGGTACCTTAGTTTGCTATTCCTAGTTACTTTGAAAAAAGAAAAGGCAGAAAGCAGAATTCCAAGGAATTATGGATATCTGGAATGCAGCCATCAATTGGCATCATGTAAGAATGAAACCCAGAACCTGATCCCTTTGGGTCTCATTTGTCATGCTCAGGTTTAGCTAAGTGCAGAATCAAAAACTTGGTAGGGCAGGGCTTAAACCATCCTCAGCATCAAAAATAAACTGAAGGAGGGAATGGACACAGCTGATGGAGCTGGGAGTGGCACAAACAGCAGGGAGCCTCATTCTGTGGGTGACAGAACACCTGTAAATTACCATAAACTGGGACATCACCCCCAGCCTCTCCCCAGTGAGCAGAGACCTGAGGGAAGGGCTGAGCAGGAGGTTTTTAAGGCAGTTTGAACCCCAGCCCACTGCAAACCCATGCTGGCTCCTCCACAAACAAACCAGCACAGGGGCCAGCACAGGTGAGCAGGGCACAGGTGAGCAGGGCACAGCAGTGCAGGTGACCCCTGTGTCCTGCTGGGCTGGATCCTTTGGACACCCCTGGGAAGGAAACTCCAGCCTGGCCTGCTGGAAACCACCCAGAGAGAGGGGATCTCCTGAAATGAGCTGGGATCATCCCAGAGGGGAACAGGAGGGCACAGCAGAGGTGCCTGGGATCTCCTGAAATGAGCTGGGATCATCCCAGAGTGGGACAGGAGGGCACAGCAGAGGTGTCTGGGGATCTGAAATGAGCTGGGATCATCCCAGAGTGGGACAGGAGGGCACAGCAGAGGTGTCAGGGGATCTGAAATGAGCTGGGATCATCCCAGAGTGGGACAGGAGGGCACAGCAGAGGTGTCAGGGGATCTGAAATGAGCTGGGATCATCCCAGAGTGGGACAGGAGGGCACAGCAGAGGTGTCAGGGGATCTGAAATGAGCTGGGATCATCCCAGAGTGGGACAGGAGGGCACAGCAGAGGTGTCAGGGGATCTGAAATGAGCTGGGATCATCCCAGAGTGGGACAGGGGGGCACAGCAGAGGTGTCTGGGGATCTGAAATGAGCTGGGATCATCCCAGAGTGGGACAGGAGGGCACAGCAGAGGTGTCAGGGGATCTGAAATGAGCTGGGATCATCCCAGAGTGGGACAGGAGGGCACAGCAGAGGTGTCTGGGGATCTGAAATGAGCTGGGATCATCCCAGAGTGGGACAGGAGGGCACAGCAGAGGTGTCAGGGGATCTGAAATGAGCTGGGATCATCCCAGAGGGGAACAGGAGGGCACAGCAGAGGTGTCGGGGGATCTGAAATGAGCTGAAACCATCCCAGAGTGGGACAGGAGGGCACAGCAGAGGTGTCAGGGGATCTGAAATGAGCTGGGATCATCCCAGAGTGGGGCAGGGGGGCACAGCAGAGGTGTCTGGGGATCTGAAGTGAGCTGGGATCATCCCAGAGTGGGACAGAGGTGTCAGGGGACCCTGGGGCAGCTCCTGCTGCTCTGCCTGCAGCTGCAGCCCCAGGGCAGGGCTGGGCAGGGCGCTGGGCTCAGCTCCAGCTGGGACTCCCAGAGCTCAGCTGGGGTTGTCAGAGCAGCCCAGGGCAAAACAAACACTGAGGGAGGCAACGGCCACCAGGAAACAGCAGCACCCAACACCCAAAAGGGACCCAAAGGAACTGCCCTGTGCTGAGGGGGACAGAGGGGACACAGCAAACAGGAGGGAAATTCCCTGCTGCTTTACAACCTCACAGCCTGGACTCAGAGGGGCTGGGAAATCAGCCTGGAAATCAGCACTCAGGGAAGAGCTTTTCTATTTGAATCCATGCAAGGATAAGCAGCAGTGCAAGACCCAGCCCTGCTGCCCTGAGGCAAGGTTTCCTCCTGGGAACCCCCTGGGAAGGGCCTCCTGCAGAAGCTGTATGGAAGCTGCACGGAGTTCCCCTGTCCACCAGAGCCAGACCTGCCTTTAGGATGTCCCAGTCACTCCCATGGCTGTTCCCATCCTTTGTTCCAGTTTTTGTTACTTGTCCTGGTCAGACTGAACCCGTACCAGCCTCTCCTTCCCCCCAGGGAATGCCTCTAAAAGTTGCTAAGGCATCTCCCTCTGCTTCCTGCTGCCCCTCTGAGCTCCTCCCTGGCTCTGGAACCATCCCCACCTCGGGACTTTTCCCTCTGGGACAGGGGGACAGTGCCCACCGAGTGCCAGAGCAGTGCAGCAGCACAGCAAGGAGCTGCCCAGGGCTCTGACAGGGATTCCTGCACGGGTGTGATGGGCACCAGCATCTCCAGGGGTCACCATCTCCAGGGGCATCATCTCCAGGGGTCACCATCTCCGGGGGTCACCATCTCCAGGGATCCCCACCATCTCCAGGGGTCACCATCTCCAGGGGTCACCATCTCCAGGGGTCACCATCTCCAGGGGTCACCATCTCCGGGGGTCACCATCTCCAGGGGTCACCATCTCCAGGGATCCCCATCTCCAGGGGTCACCATCTCCAGGGGTCACCATCTCCAGGGGTCCCCATCTCCAGGGGTCACCATCTCCAGGGGTCACCATCTCCGGGGATCCCCATCTCCGGGGGTCACCATCTCCGGGGGTCACCATCTCCAGGGACCCCCATCTCCGGGGGTCACCATCTCCAGGGACCCCCATCTCCGGGGGTCACCATCTCCAGGGACCCCCATCTCCGGGGGTCACCATCTCCAGGGATCCCCATCTCCAGGGGTCACCATCTCCAGGGATCCCCATCTCCGGGGATCCCCATCTCCGGGGATCCCCATCTCCAGGGACCACCATCTCCAGGGACCACCATCTCCAGGGGTCACCATCTCCGGGGATCCCCATCTCCGGGGATCCCCATCTCCGGGGATCCCCATCTCCAGGGACCCCCATCTCCGGGGGTCACCATCTCCAGGGACCCCCATCTCCGGGGGTCACCATCTCCAGGGACCCCCATCTCCGGGGGTCACCATCTCCAGGGACCCCCATCTCCGGGGGTCACCATCTCCAGGGGTCACCATCTCCAGGGGTCACCATCTCCGGGGATCCCCATCTCCGGGGGTCCCCATCTCCGGGGGTCCCCATCTCCAGGGGATCCCCATCTCCGGGGGTCACCATCTCCAGGGATCCCCATCTCCAGGGGTCACCATCTCCAGGGGTCACCATCTCCAGGGATCCCCATCTCCAGGGATCCCCATCTCCGGGGATCCCCATCTCCAGGGACCACCATCTCCAGGGACCACCATCTCCAGGGATCCCCATCTCCAGGGGTCACCATCTCCAGGGATCCCCATCTCCAGGGATCCCCATCTCCAGGGACCACCATCTCCAGGGATCCCCATCTCCAGGGACCACCATCTCCAGGGATCCCCATCTCCAGGGGTCACCATCTCCAGGGATCCCCATCTCCAGGGATCCCCATCTCCAGGGATCCCCATCTCCAGGGATCCCCATCTCCAGGGACCACCATCTCCAGGGATCCCCATCTCCGGGGGTCCCCATCTCCGGGGATCCCCATCTCCGGGGATCCCCATCTCCGGGGGTCACCATCTCCGGGGGTCCCCATCTCCAGGGGTCCCCATCTCCGGGGACCATCACCATCTCCAGGGGTCTCCTCCCAGCCCCCAGCAGGGATCTGAGCACAGCCAGGTGCCCAGAGCCCTGCATGAGCCCTCCAGGGAGACCTCCAGCCCCTCACAGCTCTCAAAGGTGGCTTTTGAAAGAGAAGAACAACTTTTTACACTGGCAGATACTGAAAGGACAAGGGGAGAACCGCTTTAAATCGAGAGCTGAGAGATTTAGGTCAGATATTGGGAATAAATCCTTCCCTGCCAGGTGGGCAGGGCTGGCACAGGGAGCCCCTGGAGCCCTGGCAGTGCCCAGGCCAGGCTGGACACTGGGCTGGGAGCACCTGGGGCAGTGGGGGTGTCCCTGCCCATCCAGGGGTGGCACTGGGTGGGTTTGGGGTCCCTGCCAGGCAGACCCCGCCGTGCCTCCCTGCCCTGCCCTGCCGGCTGCTCTCCCGGGCTGCAGGGCAGGGTGACGCCAACAGAGCCATTCACAACAATTAACCCTTCATTAGCACAATTAACAGAACGCACCGCCCTTCCCGGAGAGCAGGGGGAGCCCAGAGGCGCTGCCGCCCTCCCCGGGAGCGGGGAGAGGAGAGCGGGGCAGGGAGGGACCGGCCCGGCCAGGGAGGGGGCTCGGGCCGGCCCGGGGAGCGGGGACACGGTCAGAGCCATGGGGGGACAGGAGGGGACACGGGGACAGCGGGGAACGAGCGGAGTGCCCGCAGACACACTGACACACAGGGACACACGGACACACACAGGGACACGGGGACAGCGGGGAACGAGCGGAGTGCCCGCGCACACACACAGGGACACACACACGGACACACAGGGACACAGGGACACACGGACATACACACAGGGACACAGAGACACACACAGGGACACAGGGACACACACAGGGACACACGGACACACACAGGGACACAGGGACAGCGGGTAACGAGCGGGAGTGCCCGCGCACACACACACAGGGACGGACACACGGACACACACAGGGACACACGGACACGGGAACACATACAGACACACAGATACACATAGACACACACAGGGACACACACAGACACACAGGGACATACGGACATACAAAGGGACACATGCACACACAGGGACACACAGGGGCGGACACACACAGGGACACACGGACACGGGAACACACACAGACACACACAGGAACACACACACGGACACAGGAACAGGAACACACACACATACACACACACAGACACATAAGGACGGACACACGGACACAGGAACACATACAGACATACACACACACACAGGGACACACAGAGGGACAGAGGGACACACGGACACACACACACACAGGGACACGCACAGGGACCACATGCACACGCACAACCGCTCCGGACGGTGAGCGGCTGCTCCCGCCCGCCCGAACCCGTGCTCACCCGAGCCCGTTCCTCCGCCTCCTCCTCCTGCTGCTGGCCGTGCTCCATGGCGTGGGGCGGGGCGGTGCCGCCGTGCCGGTGTATCGCAGTCTGTCCCGGTGTATCGCGGTCTATCGCAATCTATCGCGATCTGTCCCGGTCCCGCTCCCCGCCGGGGCCGCCCTGTCCGTCGCCAGGGACTCGCGCTCACGCCGCGCGCGCACGCGCGGGCCCCGCCCCCTCCCCGCGCCGCGATTGGCCGGCGAGGGGGCGGGGCCGGGGCGCGAGCGCGCGGTGATTGGCGGGCGGGGAGCGGCGGGGCGGGGCTGCGGGAGCGCGCGCGCGGGGGTTTTGGCGGGCAGGGGAAGTGCCCGGATGGAGCCGGGGGGGCGGGGCCGGAGTGACCGGCGGGGAGTGACCGGGACTGACCGGCAGGGACTGACCGGGACTGACCGGCAGGGACACACAGGGACTGACAGGGACTGACCGGCAGGGACACACAGGGACTGACCGGCAGGGACTGACAGGGACTGACCGGCGGGGACTGACAGGGAGTGATCGGCAGGGACCGACAGGGAGTGACCGGGACTGACCGGCAGGGACTGACCGGCAGGGACACACAGGGACCGACCGGCAGGGACCGACAGGGACCGACAGGGAGTGACCGGCAGGGAGTGACCGGGACTGACCGGCAGGGACACACAGGGACTGACCGACAGGGACTGACCGGCAGGGACCGACCGGCAGGGACTGACCGGGACTGACCGGGACTGACCGGCAGGGACTGACCGGGACTGACCGACAGGGGCACACAGGGACCGACAGGGACTGACCGGCAGGGACCGACAGGGACCGACCGGCGGGGAGTGACCGGGACTGACCGGCAGGGACCGACAGGGACTGACCGGCGGGGAGTGACCGGGACTGACCGGCAGGGACCGACCGGCAGGGACTGACCGGGACCGACAGGGACTGACCGGCAGGGACTGACCGGGACTGACCGGCAGGGACACACAGGGACTGACCGGCACGGACTGACCGGGACTGACCGGCAGGGACACACAGGGACTGACCGGCGGGGAGTGACCGGGACTGACCGACAGGGACACACAGGGACCGACAGGGACTGACCGGCAGGGACTGACAGGGACCGACCGGCAGGGACCGGCAGGGAGTGACCGGCAGGGACACACAGGGACTGACCGACAGGGATCGGCAGGGAGTGACCGGCAGGGACTGACAGGGAGTGACCGGCAGGGACACACAGGGACTGACCAACAGGGACCGGCAGGGACACACAGGGACTGACCGGGACTGACCGGCAGGGAGACACAGGGAGTGACCGGCAGGGACCGACAGGGAGTGACCGGCAGGGACACACAGGGACTGACCAGCAGAGAGTGACCAGCAGGGACCGACCGGCAGGGACCGGACCGGACCGGACCGGCAGGGACCGGCATGGAGGGAGCGGAGCGGACCGAGCTGCCGGGGCACGGACAGCCGCCCCTGCCCAGGGTGCTCCGCCGGCCTGGCCTGGGACACCCCAGGGGCCCGGGGCAGGCAGAGCCGGTGCCGCGTGGTCAGTGTCCCATCTCACAGGGTCACAGAGTCCCTGGGGCTGGAAACGCCCTCCCAGCCCATCGAGTCCCGGCTGTGCCCGATCCCCCCAGGGCACTGAGAGCCACATCCAGCCCTTTTCTGACACCTCCAGGGATGGGCACTGCAAACCTCCCCGGGCAGCCCCACCAATATCCCATCGCCCCTTCTGCCAATAAAACCTTCCCGATGTTTGTCCTCGTGTCCTCACTCTGCCCTCGGGCACTGGGAGCCATTCCCTGTGTCCTGTCCCTCCATCCCTGTCCCCAGCCCCTCTCCAGCGCTCCTGGAGCCCCTTGGTGATGGATGGACACTGAAATCCCGCACCAGGCGTTGTGAGACAGTCCTGCTGTTGGCAGGAGATGAGATGGGATTTTCCCACCTGGGAATTCCATTCAACCCTCCATTGAATTCCATTCCAGCTCTCCAGCAGGGTGGGGGTCTCTGGTGGTCTGTCAGGAGCCATTTCCCCAGCTGGGTTTTCCAACACACTCAAACAGACTCAAAGTTTGGGGAGATGCTCCATAGTCTGGGCAGGTGGAGAAGGTGAGATGAGATGAACCTCTCCATGGAGACCTTTGGATCTGGGTGTCAGTGCTGCATGGTTTCTGATCCATGAAATCCTGCGTAATTCCCCATCCCTGCAATCATGCATGGCTCCTGATCCCTGCAATCCTGCATAATTCCCCATCCCTGCAATCCTGCATGGTTTCCCTTCAGGGGAAGGTGTCCCTGGTCCAGGGGAAGTGTCCCTGATGCAGGGAAGGTGTCCCTGTCCCAGGGAAGGTGTCCCTGACCCAAGGAAGGTGTCCCTGACCCAAGGAAGGTGTCCCTGCCCATGACAAGGCTGTTGGAACTCGATGTTTTTAAGGTTCCTCCCAGCCCAAGCAGTTCCACGATTGATTCCCTGACTCTGAGCTCAAGCTCTGCCTGAGGCACTCAGCACAAGCACTGATTATTGTTCCATATTTCAGCTGCTGGCAGCAAGGGCAGATTTCCCCCTGGAGCCAGGATTTCTATTTCTTTTCCTGTGGCATTTGGCTCCCCTGAAGCTGCAGAGCAGGTGGCAGCCGAGGCAGCAGGTGCAGCTCTGTGACCTGGCACTGCCAGCCAGGGACAGGGACAGGGACAGGGACAGGGACAGGAGTGCTGGGCCACGGGCTGTGACACTGCCAGCCAGGGACAGGGACAGGGACAGGGACAGGGACAGGAGTGCTGGGCCATGGGCTGTGACACTGCCAGCCAGGGACAGGGACAGGGACAGGGACAGGAGTGCTGGGCAATGAGCTGTGACACTGCCAGCCAGGGACAGGGACAGGGACAGGGACAGGGACAGGAGTGCTGGGCCATGGGCTGTGACACTGCCAGCCCTGCCCAGGACAGGGACAGGCATCCTGAGCCATGGACTGTGACACTGCCAGCCCTGCCCAGGACAGGGACAGGAGTGCTGGGCCATGGACTGTGACACTGCCAGCCCTGCCTGGGCTGTGACACTGCCAGCCAGGGACAGGGAGCAGGGACAGGAGTCCTGGAGCCACGGGCTGTGACACTGCCAGTCCTGGGCCATGAGCTGTGACACTGCCAGTCCTGCCCAGGACAGGGAGCAGGGACGGGAGTCCTGAGCCATGAGCTCTGACACTGCCAGTCCTGCAAGGGCTGTGACACTGCCAGCCAGGGACAGGGACAGAAATCCTGAGCCATGGGCTGTGACACTGCCAGCCCTGCAAGGGACAGGGAGCAGGGACAGGAGTTTTGAACCACAGGCTGTGGCACTGCCAGCCAGGGACAGGGAGCAGGGACAGGAGTCCTGGGCCATGGGCTGTGACACTGCCAGTCCTGCATGAGCTGTGACACTGCCAGCCAGGGACAGGGAGCAGGGACAGGAGCCCTGAGCCATGGGCTGTGACACTGCCAGTCCTGGGCCATGGGCTGTGACACTGCCAGTCCTGCATGAGCTGTGACACTGCCAGCCCTGCCCAGGCCAGGGACAGGGACAGGAGTCCCTCCCCAGCCAGGTCCCAGTGGCAGGAGCTCATTTAACCCCTCCCAGCCACCGAGCCCCACCTCAGCAGCAGTGCAGCTTTCCTGGGGAGGCATTAGCAATGCATCCAGCTGTGCTCACGGATGGGCTCCAGCCTGCCCAGCCCTGCAGCTCAGGCAATAAATAACTGCACTGATTTCCATCCTCCAGGAGCAGGGAAGCTGAGGGAACTGGAGAATAAAGGCACTTCCCTAACGTTTCCTGTCTCCTGAGTGATTTATTCTGCTGGGAGCAGCTCTCTGCCGTGGATCCAGCAGAACATCTCCCAGAAGGCAGTGTCTGCATGGCTCTGCATCATTGGGGTGCTGTTCCTCAGCACTAGATAAATGTGCACACTCAAGCACAGCAAGGCAAACATCCCTTCAAATAATGGAGGTGCTGACAGGAAAATGCAGCTCGATATTCAACCCCATCTCCTGTTACAAATCCAATTAAACGTGTTGGGCTCAGTGCTTGTTCATCCATCCACAGCCTCAGAAATCATCACCTCACAACTGATGAGAGAGGCCAAGGAAAGCAGCACCCATGGGTGTGCACGGGGGGGTGACTGGGTGAGGGGGACAAGAGGCAGCAACCACAAAGCAAATCTGTGCTGGTTTGAAAGCAAAACCAGTGAGACTCCCAGTGAGAGATACAATTTAATAGGAGAAGAGAGAAAAAAAAAAGGTAAAATAAAATAAATGGAATAATCCAACCTGACACCCTGTTGGTCAGGGGGCTGGGAGCAGCCACAGTGAGTCCTCCTGGAGTGGCAGATGTGGTTCTGTTGGGGCAGAGATGATCCTGAGAGAAAAGGGTCCAGGGATGGTGAGAAGGGCCCAGGGATGGTGAGAAGGGCCCAGGGATGGTGAGAAGGGTCCAGGGATGGTGAGAAGGGTCCAGAGATGGTGAGAAGGGCCCAGTGATGGTGAGAAGGGTCCAGGGATGGTGAGAAGGGCCCAGGGATGGTGAGAAGGGCCCAGGGATGGTGAGAAGGGTCCAGGGATGGGGAGAAGGGTCCAGGGATGGGAGAAGGGTCCAGGGATGGTGAGGAGGGTCCAGGGATGGTGGGAAGGGTCCGGTCTCCCTCCAGGAATCCAGTGGAACCAGATCCCTGGTGTTCCTGCTCTCAGTTTTTATCCAGGTGGGAATGGTTGGCTCCCCCCACTGGGTGGAGCATCTCCCATGGGATGATGGAATGTGTCCTGTCCTTGGGGAGCCTTCATGGCCCATCAGCAGCAGATATCCCCTGGAGGGAGGACGGGTGGTGACAGAGATAACAAACACTGCCCCACCTGGTTTATCAGCTGCCCCATTATCAGAAGGCACCGCCCCCCTCCCCCTAGAATAACAAGAGATAAATAAAAACACCTCCCAGCTGCTTCCAGCAGATGGAACAGAATGCACATTGTGGGTCCCATAACCCAGACAAACCCCGCTGTCAGAAGCAGCACTCCAGGCTGTATCTCCCTGGCAGGGCAGGGAGGAACCTGCCCGGTTTCCCTGCCGCTCCAGCGGTGCAGCGGTGGTGCTGAGAACAGCTCCAGTGTCAGCTGGGATGAACCTGCCCAGCGCTGCTCTCCGCCGCCAGTGACTGAAGGGCTCCTCCTGCCACACAGCCCCCAAATTCTGTCACTGCCTTTATTTTTAGCAGAGCAGTTCGCAGGCAGGGAGGGGAGGGGAGGAGGGAGGCTTTGCCGAGTGTTTGTCACTCACACATGGCACAGGAAGCTGCTCACATTTTTATTAATTGACTAACAACATCCAGGGACTTACTCAGGCTGAGATGGAATGTGCTCAGATCCCTTCCAGTAAAATGTCACTGGAAACGAAAATGGCAGAGGAATTTTTAGAAAGGCCATGCCTGGGGGAGCTTCTTGGAGAGAGAGGAGCCTGCCCTCCCCCAAAACTCTGTCAGCATCAGGGGCTTTTAAAGGTGACATGCAATATATTAAAATACAGGGATTGATTAATGTGCTAATTGCAGGGGAGAATGTAAAATACAATCGTGACTACAAGTACCTTGGAAAAAGGGAATGTTTGAGCATCAGGCCCTGGTGGTGCCAGGGATGTGGTGATTGCCAAGATTTCAACGTGAGGATTTCTGTGCTCTGAGGTAGCTGGGAACTCATCACCGTTGGGATCTGATCAACAGGAACCCTCAGCTGTTCTGGGAAATAAATCTCAGCTGGTTTGGTGTCCGTGTGTTTCAGTACCAGGTAACTCCAGAACCCTGACACCTGACTGACACCTGACTGACACCTGACTGACACCCGACTGACACCTGAGTGACACCTGACTTGCACCTTTTCCCCCTGGTCTGTGATTGAAGAAATGGCTAAAGAATGGGTTCAGTTCCATGGGAGGGAGCCAGGTCAGCTCTGCCTGCAGCTCCAGGTAAAAACATGGAGGGGAAGAGGCACTGAGTGAAGGCAAAGTGTGTCAGGAGGGTGGGCAGGGAGCAGAAAGCAATGCTGACACACCTGCAGTGCTGACACACCAACAGTGCAATGCTGCCACACCAGCAGTGCTGCCACACCAGCAGGGATGACACGAGGCAGGTGATGCCATCAGTGCAGGGCAGTGGGAGCTCTCAGCTGCAAGAGGAGCTGCACTGTGCAGTGCCAGTGCCAGGGAGGCAGCTCAGCCTGAGGCTGCAGGACGTGGAAGCAGCAATTAGGAGAAGGATGTTAATGAGCAGGCAGAGCTCCTGAGCAGAGCCAGGCCCCCAGGAGGATAAAGGGGATGGGAGCATGAACGGGAGAGGGTGCTGCAGGGAGCAGGGCAGCCAGGGGGAGTGGGGACTGTGGGAATGGAGGGAATGGGGACAGTGGGAACAGTGGAAGAGTGGGAATGGTGGGACAGTGGGAATGGAGGGATAGTGGGGACAGTGGGAACAGGGACAGTGGGAATTGTGGGGATGGTGGGACAGTGGGAATGGGACAGTGAGAATGGAAGGACAGTGGGAATGGAGGAAATGGGACAGTGGGAATGGAGGGACAATGGGACAGTGGGAATGGAGGGACAATGGGACAGTGGGAATGGGGGGAGAGTGGGACAGTGGGAATGGGGACATTGGGAATGGAGGGACAGTGGGAATGGGGACAATGGGACAGTGGGAACAGTAGGAATGGGGACAGTGGGCATGGAGGGAGCGGTGGGACAGTGGGAATGAAGGGACAGTGGGACAGAGCCAGCTCAGGGCAGCACGGCTGGGAAAGGATTCCCAGCCAAGCCAGGATCAGATTTTTCTGCTGGCTGCCTGCAGCAGCACCTGCAAAGTGCCCTGATTGCTGCAATCCCAGCGGGGAGGGCTGCAGGCTTTATTGGCTGATTCTGCCTGAATCAGATTGAGGGATAAACAGAATCTGGGCTTAGCTGTGGTTTCTGAGCCAAAAAGAGCAAATCAGGATTAAACCAGGCAAACAGTTTAATGGGATAGAATGATCTGAGGGACTTGGGCTCAGCATCCCTCCCCCAGAGCTCAGACTGGGGTGTTGCAGTGCTGGCAGCTGCCTCACAGCCCATGGCAGGGATAGGATCAGGGAATGGTTTGGGGTGGGAAAGACCTTAAATCCCCCCCAGTGCCACCCCTGCCATGGCAGGGACACCTCCCACTGCCCCAGGTGCTCCCAGCCCCAGTGTCCAGCCTGGCCTTGGGCACTGCCAGGGATCAGCCCCAGCTGCTCTGGGCACCCTGTGCCTGTGTCCCTGCACCATGGGGAAGTGTCTGAGGGAGGTGAGGGGACACAGCTCCTTCCAGTGAGCCCAGGAGGTGCCCAGGAGAATCACACAGCTGCTTTGGGTGCTCTGCTAAGGTGCCCAAAACGAGGGTGAGCAGAGCCAGACCTTGGGAAGCTGAACCTAAAGCAAGCTGGGGATGTCTCCCTGTGAATGGAGAGTGAGTGGTTTAAAATCTCATTCCATGTGCAGTGATGAGAGCCCTGCACTGGAAAGGTCTGGGCCTGGGGGGAAACACCCTCCAAGAGGGGACTGGGGATACACAGGGAGCCTAAAGGGGGAGAGAGGGGACACATCCCCAAAGGCAGCCTCACCCTGAGGGTCAGCCAGCTCTGGATGCAGTCTGGAGTGTGACAGTGTCAGCTGGGATGGGAGCAGGAGCTGCAGCGCCTTCCTGGGCCATGCTGGGCCCTGATTTCAGACAGAAAGGGGATATTTGGGTCTCTCCAGTGACCCCAAGTGGGCTGGGAGCTGCTCTGAAACGTCCCCTGGCCCCGATTTCAGACAAAAGGGGAAAAATTGAGCTTCTCCAGTGACCCAAAGTGGGCTGGGAGCTGCTCTGAAGTGTCCCCTGGCCCTGATTTCAGACAAAAGGGGAATGTTTGAGTCTCTCCAGTGACCCAAAGTGGGCTGGGAGCTGCTCTGAAATGTCCCCTGGCCCCAATTTCAGACAAAAGGGGAACGTTTGAGTCTCTCCAGTGACCCAAAGTGGAGCTGCTCTGAAATGTCCCCTGGCCCTGATTTCAGACAAAAGGGGAACGTTTGAGTCTCTCCAGTGACCCAAAGTGGAGCTGCTCTGAAATGTCCCCTGGCCCTGATTTCAGACAAAAGGGGAACGTTTGAGTCTCTCCAGTGACCCAAAGTGGAGCTGCTCTGAAATGTCCCCTGGCCCTGATTTCAGACAAAAGGGGAACGTTTGAGTCTCTCCAGTGACCCAAAGTGGAGCTGCTCTGAAATGTCCCCTGGCCCTGATTTCAGACAAAAGGGGAACGTTTGAGTCTCTCCAGTGACCCAAAGTGGAGCTGCTCTGAAGTGTCCCCTGGCCCTGATTTCAGACAAAAGGGGAACGTTTGAGTCTCTCCAGTGACCCAAAGTGGAGCTGCTCTGAAGTGTCCCCTGGCCTGACCCCCGGCGCAGCTCCTGCCCCTGCCACGGGCACAGCCCCAGGACGGTGCCTTGACTCACATCTTATGCAATCCCTCCCCTCCCCAGGAAGTGAGAAGGAACCGATTAAATCTGCCCACACAGCGTCTCTAATGCCGGAGCTGGGAGTGCTGGGGAATCATGATGGATGCACGGAGCCCTGCCCCAGCTCCTCAGGCGAATCAGGGGAAAGTTCCTGCAAAAAAATGTACAGCTAATTCTGGATTTTCCAGCTGTGATAATGCTGGAAGGGCTAAGTCTTTAATTGAATCAGGGGTTTACGAGTGAACGTTGCTGGTGGGAGTCTGCAGGGAGTGGCCTTTGAATGGGTAAATCAGCTCCTGAATAAACCACTTGTCAAGCTGAAACGCTGCGTTCCCTGAGCCCTGTGCTAAGTTTAAACAAGGAAATAACTGAGTTTCATGGAGATGAAAAACGGCAGTGCTGGGAGCTGGAGATTTTCTCTCACCCTCAGGTGCAGCGTGGCTGCTGCAGAACATTCTCTGTCTGTGCCACAGCATCAGCTGCTGCTGCTGCTCCAGCAGCCCCTGCTCCCTGTGCTGCCCCAGCTGCCACAGACACATCCACGGCCCCTAATTCCCTGGGAGGGTGGGCAGGGCTGGCACAGGGTGCCCAGAGCAGCTGGGGCTGCCCCTGGATCCCTGGCAGTGTCCCAGGCCAGGCTGGATGGGGCTTGGAGCACCTGGGGCAGTGGGAGTGTTCCTGCCCTGGCAGGGGTGGGGTGGGATGGGGTTTGAAGTCTCTTCCATCCCATCCCATCCCATGATTCTTGACTTGTGCTGGTGCATTTCAGGTGCTTCAGGCCCAGCTGTGCCAGGGCTGCCCAGGCTGAACTCCCTGATCCAACCTGCAGCAGCATCAGGGCTCTGGGGCTGGGCCTGGGGAGGCCAAGGCATCTCTTTTATAGCTGGTTTAGATCTGGTTTATAGCTGGTTTGTATCTGGTTTGTATCTGGTTAATGTCTGGTTTAGATCTAGTTTAGATCTGGTTTATAGCTGGTTTAGATCTGGTTTATAGCTGGTTTAGATCTAGTTTATATCTGGTTTGTATCTGGTTTATATCTAGTTTATATCTGGTTTATATCTAGTTTATATCTGGTTAATGTCTGGTTTAGATCTGGTTTTGATCTGGTTTATAGCTAGTTTATATCTGGTTTATAGCTGGTTTATATCTGGTTTATATATCTAGTTTATAACTGGTTTGTATCTGGTTTAGATCTAGTTTATATCTAGTTTATATCTGGTTTATATATCTGGTTTATAACTGGTTTATATCTAGTTTATATCTGGTTTATATATCTGGTTTATATCTAGTTTGTATCTGGTTTGTACCTGGTTTAGATCTGGTTTGTACCTGGTTTCTATCTGGTTTATATATCTGGTTTGTATCTAGTTTATATCTGGTTTATATCTGGTTTATATATCTGGTTTATAACTGGTTTGTATCTGGTTTAGATCTAGTTTATATATCTGGTTTATATATCTGGTTTATATATCTGGTTTATAACTGGTTTATATCTAGTTTATATCTGGTTTATATATCTGGTTTATATCTAGTTTATATCTGGTTTGTACCTGGTTTAGATCTGGTTTGTACCTGGTTTAGATCTGGTTTATATATCTAGTTTATATCTGGTTTATATCTGGTTTGTAGCTGGTTTAGATCTGGTTTGTACCTGGTTTGTACCTGGCTTATATATCTGGTTTGTATCTAGTTTCTATCTGGTTTATATATCTGGTTTGTATCTAGTTTATATCTGGTTTATATATCTGGTTTGTATCTAGTTTATATCTGGTTTATATATCTGGTTTATAACTGGTTAGTATCTGGTTTGTACCTGGTTTATATATCTGGTTTGTATCTGGTTTATCTCCCTCCTATCTGTTCTCTGCCTGAAACCCTGAGCAGTGTGAAGTTCCCAGCACCTCCCTCCCCTGCAGCCTGACCAGGTGCCCACCCAGCTGTGCCCTCGTGGCCCCCAGGGGCTCAGGGCTCCAGAGCACTCCTGGGGCTGCTTTCCCTGAGCTCTGGGGCCACCTGCTCTGCTTCCCCACCGACCATCAGCCCACAGGCAGTTTGTCCACACTGATCCCTCAGATTTTGCTTTCACATTTTCAGGTTCTGTGCTGCCCAGGGTGCAGCTCTGAGCTCACAGTCAGGGTCACTCAGCTCTGCACACAGCAGGGACACAAAACAAATCCTGGTCCTGCTGCACACCAAGGACAACTTTCAGCCCCAAAGCACAAACAAGGGTGGCTGGAGGGAGGAACAAGAAGGATGGGACCTCACAGCCTGGAGCTGGAACTGGACAATTAAACCCCAATGTGCAAATGGACCCAAACTGATCAAAATGTAAAATCTCCTGATCAGCAGCCACTTTGTGTGGCCATTCCCAACCCACCCCGGGTGCAGCCTGGGTCAGGCTCCTGTGATGCCCAGGGTGGGTCCTGGAAACCTTTTAATAAATAACTATTTCAATAAATATCTACTTTAATAAATCTCTACTTTAATAAATACCTCCTTTAATAAATATCTCCCTTAATAAATATCTCTTTTAATAAATCTCTATTTTAATAAGTATCTACTTTAATAAATATCTACTTTAATAAATCTCTATTTTAAGAAGTATATACTTAAATAAATAACTACTTTAATAAATATCTACTTTAATAAATCTCTACTTTAATAAATCTCTGCTTTATTCTGCAGCTCTGTCCAGCCTCTGTCTCAGCTCAGCCTTCCCCAGGCATCACCAGCAGCCAGCAGGTTCTGTCCCAGCCATCTCCCCTCTGCCAGGTGCCTCTCTTTGGTCCCCTGTCCCTCTGTCCCCGTGCCAGGTGTCCCAGTGCCAGCCCAGCCCCTGCTCCTGCAGAGATCCCAGGCTGCTCTGGCAGCAGGGAGCTGGGAAAGTTCAGTTCCCTCAGCACAGACTGATCCACACCCGGGTGTGTGAGCTCTCCCTGGAATCTGTGGGGGGAAATTCAGAGTCTTTTAGGGCGTGAGTCAGCTAATCTCTTTGAGTCTCTATTTTGGGAGGAGATGAAGCATGTCCTCAAATTTGCTGTTCCTCCCTGTTGACTTCAGAGGGAAGCCAACGTGCCTTGCTGGAATGGAGGTGTCTGTGCAAGGAGAGTCTATCTTTGGGCAGGTGAATCTCCACAGTGAAGGGGAAGGGTGACTTCATCCCTCTGCTATTCATTCTTTTGAGGGACCCACTCCATTTCCAGCTCTGCTGCCTGGCTGATGCACTGCTGGCTCCTCCAGGGTCCCTTCCCTTGCTCTGCAGGGGCACTGCACCCCCTCACTGGCAGGGGCTCCCATTTTAGGAGAGAGTTTAAGCTTTAGCCCTGAGCTTACAAGGAAGAGGAAGCAGAAACTTGGGTGCTCCTCTCACCATAACTGGCCCAAAGGCACCTGTTGGATCCTTGAGCTGCTCCTCAAGGAACGTGGATGTTTTCTGTTGGGCAGCGTGCCAAAACCCCCTCCTGGATCGTTGAGTGCTTAAGAGAGAGCAGGGAGGCTCTCAGGGCTTTTTGGGGTGTCTCAGGAGGTGTGAGGAACCTCCCTGCACCCTGCACAGCTTTTACTCTTTTGTGGGTTTTTGTATAATTTGTTATTTTCGCTTTAATTAAAAACCTTTTAACCTTTCCAAACGCCTCCAGTGGTGCTGTCTGGCTGGTTTCCATCGTCCCTCAGGGCTGGGCACACCTTGGTGGGGCTGGCCAGGCTCCAGCCCCCCGGGGGAAGGTGTCACTCTGCTCCTTGCCAAGGGCAGGGGCTGGCCCAGAGCTGCCAGGGGTTCATGGACAGCGTGTGAGGAGACCCTTCCCTGTGAGAACCGGGGTGGGTGGTGGTGAGAGATCTCTGGAGCCAAGGCTGGCCTTGGAGAATGTGGTTTATTTATTGCACAGGGCTGGGTGAAGGGCCCTGCTGGGAGCTGCCAGCTCAGCTCAGGGCAGAGAGAGACAGAGAAGAGCAAAAGAGCAAAGTAAGAGCAGTAAGAGAAGTGAGAGAGCAAAGTTCCCGTTCCAATCCATTAAATCTTCTTCTACACTGAATATTCTAACTCACACCAACCAATCCAGTACAAGATACAAATCCTACAGCATTCACATGCAGCCTGTAAGAATCATTACCTTACCATGCTGTGTTGTATTTTAAACCCTAAAAACGACTCTTTGGACCCCTCCTGCCAAGCTGGTAGGGTCTGCTCTGACCCTCAGACTTTTGGTAAAGAAAAGGGCATTGTTTAATCAAAAGGGGATTGATCACCTTCAGCAGCCACACTGTTGTTCTCCAGCTGTCCAGTAACCAAGGCTCTAAACATCAAAACTTGCTTGCAATTCTATTTCACTTATAGGTTTCACATTCTCAAAACCTAAGCAATCATATTTATAAGGCTTTCCTTTTTCATCTTCCCCAACACTTCCCTGCCTCTGCAGCTCCCCTGCCTCTCCCCTTCCCCTCCTGATGTGAGAGTCTCCTGCTGTTCCCCACTCCTGCCCCAGGGCCCTCACACCGTGTCCTTGGCTCTCCCTTCCATCCCTTCCCTGGCTGCCCAGCCCTGACTGAGAATTTCTCCTCATGGTCACACCTTGGGTCCTCTCTGACCCCACCTCCAGCCCTGCCCCACCCTCCTGTCTCCCCTGCAAGGTCCCTGGGCACCCTGAGCAGCTGCTGCCCCAGACTGAGGAGATCCAGGGCTGGGCAAACCCACCTGGACCAGGCTGCCCAGGACTTTGTCCAGTGAAGGTCAGAAACCTCCAAGGATGGACAAACCAAGCCTGTCCAGGATCCTTCCAGTGCCCATCCCTTCCAAGACCTAAGAACTGCTCATCCCAGAGTCCCTGATGAAAGTTAAATGAATAAAATGTTAAAAAGTTCAATCTCAAACCCCGGGGGTCACCCTCACCTCCCCTGACCCACGGGTCAATTCCAGAAGTTACACTGACCTTGAAGTCCTGTCCTCTGGAACCTTCCTGTTCCTCCAGTGGCTCCTCCAGGGCAGATGCCCTCAGTGTGGCCTTCAGGGGATTTTCTCTCCCCTTCATGAGCTGGAAGAGACCTGGACCTGCCCCAGGCCTGGGCAGATCCCACAGGAAAGGTGGGAATTGTGTCCCTGTGCCCCCCGAGGTGAGAGCCCACCTGCAGAGCTGCCCCAGCCCTGGGGCCAAGAGCAGAAGGAGCTGGAGCTGCTGGAGAGAGCCCAGAGGAGCCCCGGAGCTGCTGCAGGGCTGGAGCCCCTCTGCCCTGGAGCCAGGCTGGGAGAGCTGGGAATGTTCCCCTGGAGAAGGGAAGGCTCCAGGGAGAGCTGGGAGCCCCTGGCAGGGCCTGCAGGGGCTCCAGGAGAGCTGGAGAGGGGCTGGGGACAAGGGCTGCAGGGACAGGACACAGGGAATGGCTCCCACTGGGCAAGGGGAGCTTGGGCTGGGATCTTGGGCAGGAATTCCTGGCTGGGCTGGAATTCCCAGCTTGGCTGGGGCTGCCCCTGGATCCCTGGCAGTGCCCAGGTTGGACACTGGAGCTGGAGCACAATGGGGACAGTGGGGGTGTCCCTGCCGTGGCAGAGGGTTGGGAGTCCCTGCTCCTTCGGGTCCTTTCCCTGGCTCCCCATCGTGTCCCGGCTCTGCTCTGCCAGCGGCTCCCTCGTCCCTCCCATCCCTCCCATCCTTCCCTGCCCTCCGTTCCCCCATCCCTCTGTCCCTCTGTCCCTCCATCCCTCCATCCCTCTGTCCCTCCCATCCCTCTGTCCCTCCATCCCTCTGTCCCTCTCTGCCCTCCCTGCTCCCCCATCCCTCCCATCCCTCTGTCCCTCCGTCCCTCTGTCCCTCCGTCCCTCTGTCCCTCCGTCCCTCCGTCCCTCTGTCCCTCCATCCCTCTGTCCCTCCCATCCCTCCATCCCTCTGTCCCTCTGTCCCTCCGTCCCTCCGTCCCTCCCCGCTCCCGTGCTTTGCTGCCCTTCCCGCAGGAGTCCCGGGGAGCGGAGCTGCCTCCCCTCGCTGTCCCCTCCCTGCTCCATCTGTCCGGCCCCATCTGTTCCTGCTCCTCGCACCTCCCTCAGACACACACACGTTTTTATTTGTGCTTTTTATTTCTGGGGCTGAGCTGCAGCCCGGCCCGGCCGGGCACTCTAAGGAGGGAATTCGGTGAACAAACCATTGTTTTGTGCCGTTTGTACACAAATCAGGGTTCCTTTCCTTCAGCTGGCACCACGGGGGCTGGCAGGAGAAAGAGGAGAAGCCCTGAATTTGTACGAGGCTTGAGCCCCCAAATCCTCCCCAGCCCTGCCTGGGTTTTAACCCTCTGATCACCCTGAAACTGCTGGAGTTATGATTCCAAACCTCCAAAGGAGGAGCAGGAAGGTGCAGCTGGAGCTCGTTTCCAGGCCTGGCTGAGAAAAGGCTGCAAGCAGACGGAGCAATTTTAATTGAGGTAAATTAAGGGTTTAAATTTAGCCCGGTAACTAAAACCCCACAAACCACAACCCTTAATTGCAAGAGCATCATTTTATTATTCCTTGGTCTCTGACCAGTCAGAAAATCCTCACCCCAGCGTTAGTCATGCCCTGGGTGTCTGGGAGCCTGTGATATTTTACATTGTGCTTCTTCCTTCCTTCATGGAAAGGGTTTTTAGTGCTTTCCTATTGAAGTGCAGTGCAGGGCTATTTTGGGACAGGAACCTTTAAAATTAACTGAGTTTTTATCCTTGGTAAAAATGAGTCCTACCTGAGGAACTGTTCCAGTGCTCCTTCTCCAACACTGAGTCCCTGAAGCAGTAAAAGCCTTTGCTCTTGATCACATTAATGAACTTGATTATTTTAGGCACCCAGGCTGCCAAGCAGGTTCTCTATTTCAGTCTGTAACTGCATCACTCATTAACAGAGCAATTAAAAGCGAGCTGGAGCCAATCACAGCTGTGTGAAGGGTTCCACAGCTGGGGAGGCTGGACAGGCAGGGGCCCTGGTGTGAGAGCAGCAGAGCTCCAGGAAGGGGTTTCAGAGGAACCAGCTCTGTCCCATGGGGTCATCCCCAGGGCAGGAGAGAAGGAACTGGGATTTCCTTGCACAGAAGTTGGAATTGTGGCATCTGGAGATGTTTTCTGCGTGGGCTGTTTATTTTATTCTCTCTTGAGGGGGTAAGGACTTCAAACTGACAGAGGGAAGGTTTGGATGGGATTTTGGGCAGGAATTGTCCCCTGGGAGGTGCTGAGGGCCTGGCACAGGGGGCACAGAGCAGCTGTGGCTGCCCCTGGATCCCTGGCAGTGCCCCAGGCCAGGCTGGATGGGGCTGGGAGCACCTGGGACAGTGGGAGGTGTCCCTGCCAGGGCAGGGGTGGCACTGGAGGGGATTTGGGGTCCCTTCCAGCTCAAACCATCCCACTGTCCCATATTTATAGGATTTGTATCCCAGAAATGTTTCACATTTTGGATGCAGATTAACTCCAGCGAAATCCAGTAATAAAAAGCAATTATTAATAAAGCAATTATTAATAATTAATAAAAAGTTGTGTCTCGTGGCTGTAGAAGTCCCAGCCAGAAGCAAAGTGCTGAGCACTGTCCCAGGGGAGGAGGAAGGTTTTGTTAATTCAGAGCTGCCCACCAGAGCCTGGGGCAAGGAGCAGTTCCAGTTTGGGATGGGGACAGCCACCCCTCCAGGGGCTTTCCCTGTTGAAAATCCTGGGAAGTTTTGCTTCACCACCAAATCGACCTCTTGGGAGCAGCTCCCTCTGCAATTCCTGCTGTGGGAGCCACTGGGAGCTCTGCTAATTATTGCAGCAGGGGATGGGCTGGGCTGGGAGGGTCCTTAAACCCCCCCAGTGCCACCCCTGCCCTGGCAGGGACACCTCCCACTGCCCCAGGTGCTCCCAGCCCCATCCAGCCTGGCCTGGGCACTGCCAGGGATCCAGGGGCAGCCACAGCTGTGTGTCCCAGGGGACAATTCCTGCCCCAAATCCCAGCCAGCCCTGCCCTGGGCAGTTCACCCTCACACATCCCAGCCCAGCTGCTCCTTGCAGAGCCCCCTGGGCACTGCAGACAGGGAGGGCAGAGCCCAGGGCAGGGCTGGGAGCACCCAGGGGTGTCCCAGCTCTGGTTATCTGAAGTTGTACTGGAGCCCTCTGATGATTTACTTTTGGTAATGGAGTTTCTCAGGGATTTTCACATAAACAACCTGTTGTTGTTGTAACTGTCCTTTCATGTTTGCATTCTTCTCATAATGAGGAGGCTGTTGATGGGCTGTGGGTTTGCCCAGTGTGACTGGAGAGGTGGCAACCTTCATCCTCCAACCCATGGTCATTGTCCAAATTCTGTAAATGGAGATCAAAGAAAATAAACTTCCTCTTTTTTTGCCTTGGACATCTCAGTGGTGAGTGTCCTTCTTTGGTGTTGTACTGTGGCAGCACCCCTCAGGTGACACCCACCTGGTCCCTCCTTCAACCCCTCAGGTGACACCCACCTGGTCCCTCCTTCAACCCCTCAGGTGACACCCACCTGGTCCCTCCTTCAACCCCTCAGGTGACACCCACCTGGTCCTTCCTTTAACCCCTCAGGTGACACCCACCTGGTCCTTCCATTAACCCCTCAGGTGACACCCACCTGGCCCTTCCATTAACCCCCTCAGGTGACACCCACCTGGTCCTTCCATTAACCCCCTCAGGTGACATTCAGGTGCTAGTTCCATTAACCCCTCAGGTGACACCCACCTGGTCCTTCCATTAATGCTCCAAAGGCTCCAGAAGGTCAGAGAGGAACCATCCCTCTCCACCAGAGCAGCTCCCAGTCCTGGTGAAGGAATTTCCTGCTGGGGAACGGGGAGTGTTTCCTGTGGCAGGTTTGCTCCTCACATCCCCTGGAGCTCTGCCTGAGCCCAGGGCCAGCAGGGGTGGGGGCAATGATCTCCAGGTGTCCTTGTTCCAAACCTCATTTCATATCAGAGCCCAGAGCCAGCAGGGGTGAGGGCAATGATCTCCAGGTGTCCTTGTTCCAAACCTCATTTCATGTCTGAGATGGAGCCCAGGGCCAGCAGAGCTGGGGGCAATGATCTCCAGGCCCCAGCCATCCTTGTTCCAAACCTCATTTCCCCATCCCAGGCTCCTGGGAAGAGCTGGGTTACTCAGCCCTGCCCCTGGAGCCCCCAAACAGCCCCTGCTGGGCTGCCAGCCCTGAGCTGAAGGGTGAGCAAAGGAAGAGCAGAGGAGAGGAACGGCGAGATGATTGATAAAAATATAACTCCCTGATAATTCCATCTGTCAGGCTAATAACTCGCTGGGAATGTGGTTTTTAATAATAATAACTCCTGCTTACATAACAGCTCCTAGCTGTGGCTGTTTAAGCAGTTTGTGAGCATTGATGGAAGCCCAGAGCAGGCGTGTGAGGCAGATGGGAATTCACATCCCATCTCCTGTCATCCCTCCCTCCTTCCACAGGCAGGGCTGGCTCCAGGGAAATTCAGATTGCTGTGGGCAGCTCCTGCCCTCAGTGTGCAGGGAGCAGGCTGGGGTGAGCAGGAGGGAGGGTCTGGGACCCCTCCTGCTCCCTGCAGAGCTGGGGAATCACATCCAGCAGCCCCGGGGTGGAGCCAGGGTACCCTGGGCACAGCTGTGGGCACTGCTGGCATGGTCACAGCTGGCCCCACCCTGCTGCCCCATCACTGTTAGCATCATTATTAGCATCATTATTTTTATCATCATTGTTATCATTATTTTTATCATTATTTTTATTATTTTTATCATTTTTAAATAATTATTTTATCATTATTTTATCATCATTATTATCATTATTTTTATCATTATTTTTATTGGTTTTATCATTTTTAAATAATTATTTTATCATTATTTTTATCATCATTATTATCATTATTTTTATCATCATTTTTATCATTATTTTTATTGGTTTTATCATTTTTAAATAATTATTTTATCATTATTTTTATCATTATTTTATCATTATTTTTATCATCATTATCATCATTTTTATCATTATTTTTATCATTATTTTTATCATTATTTTTATTGTTTTTATCATTTTAAATAATTATTTTATCATTAATTTTATTATCATTATCATTATTTTATCATTATTTTAATCATTATTTTTATAATTATTTTTATCATCATTTTTATCATTATTTTTATCATTATTTTTATTGTTTTTATCATTTTAAATAATTATTTTATCATTATTTTATCATCATTATCATTATTTTATCATTATTTTTATCGTTATTTTATCATTATTTTATCATTATCATTATTTTTATCATCATTATTTTTATTATTTTTATTATTTTATCATTTTTAAATAATTATTTTATCATTATTTTTATCATTATTTTTATCATCATTATTATCATTATTTTTATCATTACTTTAATCATTATTTTATCATTATTATTATCATCATTATTATCATTATTTTTATCATTATTATCATTATATTGATCATTATTTTGATCATTATTTTGATCTCTGGTGTTGTTATTTGGGTCCTGGCCGTGGTCTAACAAAGCCAAGCCTCCCCTTGTGTTCAGGTGCACAAACACAACCCCAGGTCACTGGGCCCGGGCTGAGGCAGAGCAGCACACCAGGTGAGGAGCACACCAGGTGAGCAGCACACCAGGTGAGGAGCACACCAGGTGAGGAGCACACCAGGTGAGCAGCACACCAGGTGAGCAGCACACCAGGTGAGCAGCACACCAGGTGAGGAGCACACCAGGTGAGCAGCACACCAGGTGAGGAGCACACCAGGTGAGCAGCACACCAGGTGAGGAGCACACCAGGTGAGCAGCACACCAGGTGAGGAGCACACCAGGTGAGGAGCACACCAGGTGAGGAGCACACCAGGTGAGCAGCACACCAGGTGAGGAGCACACCAGGTGAGGAGCACACCAGGTGAGCAGCACACCAGGTGAGCAGCACCTGGCTGTCCCACCTGGGTGGCTCTGAGCCCCCAGAGCTCAGGGAGGGGCAGTGCAGCCCCAGGAGCACCCACAGGCCCCACGCTGGGTGCTGCCCTTTGCTGGGCTCTTTTCACCGCCCCTGAGCACACCAGGCTGTGTGGGACAGGCACAGAGCCCCTTTGCATCAGCACAGAGCTTCACCTCCTGGATTAAATCCACTTTGTAATTGCCCTGTGAGGGGTCTTGCTGAACCAAATGCCCACCCTGAGTTCCTCCAGGTTCTTTTCAGCTGCAAAGACCAAATGCACCCTCAGAGCAGGGCTGGGAGGGGTCACACACCCACAGTGTGTGGCAGCTCCTGCTTTGCACCCCCAAATCCAGGGGCAGCCCCCAGGCTTTGTCCATCCCCTCCCTGTGACCTGTTCCCTGCTCACTGCCTCAACCTTTTCCTGCTCTGCCCTGTGACACAGGAACCAATCTAAAATGGGAATTGATTTTTAAAAAGTGCTTTTCATTCCTCTGCTGCCTGCTCCAGCTGCCAGGCTGGGGCTCCACAGCCCTGTCAGAGCTGTCAGCAGGAGCCTGTGGTGGGGACCTGTGTCTGGGGGACCCTTCTGAGGGTTGTGGGGGCTGTGAACCCCCCCTGGGAGGTGTCAGACACCCATCCCCATCCCCATCCCCATCCCTGGGGCTGCCTCAGGCCTCCCTGAGCTCGGCCTCCTTGGAAACCAGGCTTGGGTGGCTGCACATCCACCCCTCTTCCCTTCCTACTCCAAATTCCAAAGGAATAAATGGATACCTGGGAGCCTTGGGCAGCTCCAGCTGTGCAGATGAGGAGGAGTCCAGAGGGGAGCCCGTGTGAGGGGCGGCTGGGGGCACGGGGGATGCTCAGCTGGGGCAGAGGAGAGCGAGGGCAGAGCTCAGCAGGGGCAGCTCAGATCCCTGGGACAGGGACAGGGACAGGAGCAGGGAGGGGCTGGAGCTGGGCCAGGGCAGGTTTGGGATTTCAGGGAAAGGTTCATCCCCAGAGGTGCTGGCACTGCCCAGGGAATGGGCACGGCCCCAGAGCTCCAGGAGGGTTTGGGCAGCGCTCCAGGGGTGCCCAGGGTGGGATTGCTGGGGGTCTGTGCAGGGCCAGGGGTGGGACTGGGTGACCCCTGTGGGTCTCTCCCAGCTGAGGATTTGCTGTGAGTTTATCACCCAGCATCGTGGTTTCACCAACAGTCAACATTTCAACCTCAGTCCTAGGAAACTTCCTAGGAAAGTCACTTCCAGAGGTGTCCTCCTTTCCTCATCAAACACCAATAAATGCAAAACCAGCACACCCAACTGATGTGAATGGCCCAAGCACGGGAAGATTTTGTAGAATCTCTCAATGAGAGCCCAAGGAGGTGTCAGGGGACCCAGTGGAGCTCTGCAGGATCTCAGACCTCCCTGGATTCCCGAGCACTGCTCTCCTGCTCTCTGCCTTGGCTCCCACCTGTCCATCCCCACCTGCCTGGCCGCACACTCTCCCATCTCCCAGACAATTCCTTGTGCCCTTTCCACCCCCATCCCCTTCCCAGCCCCTCTCTCACTCCGTTGCCCTTTTCCCTGTTTGGTTTGTGCTCCCCAAGCTGTGATCTGTGCCAGTGACTAACAGGGCTGAGCTCTGAGTCCCTGCTCCCTGCTCAGACCCGCGGATCCCAGCACCACCTCACCCTGGGCACAGTCCCAGCAGCAATTGTGTCCTCCCAGGTGCCACCTTTGGCCACAGGATCACCCAGGACGTGCCTGTGGAACCCAGCTGTGGCAGCCTGGGTGCTGTGGGGTGTGTGGGGCTGTCAGTCACTGTCAGCAGGGTCTCTGTGCCTGCCCAGCCCTGAGGGGAGATGCCCTTGGCTGAGTGTTGGAGCCCTGGGCACTGAGGATTTCTGTGCTGCCAGGCACTGAGCCCCCAGCAAACCCTGCATCCCACCTGAGGCCCTGGAGCAGCTCCCAAAACTGAATAACAGCACTGGGATTGTGGGTGTGTGGTTTGGATAGAAGTGTGTGACAGCACAGGGGGCAAAGCTCAGAGTTTCAGGGTTTAGAATACAGGGATGGATATAAAGCAAGGGGGAGGATTTAGGGCAGAGGCTGAGCCCTTCTTTTTCACCTTCTCCATGGGCTGGGGGTGTTTTGTAATTGGGTACAAAAATCCACATTGCAGCCAGGGGTGGTTGGGTATTGGGATAAAAGTAAAAATAATTCAGGTGTCATTTCATAATTGGACAGTTAATCCCTAAAAGGCCTTTTAGAGAGAGAGATGGGGCCATTTTTTAGTTTTTTAGCTGCAAGTGCTGTAGCACTCAGGGTTTGTGAGACTGTAACATAGATAAGGATTAATCAACATCTGAGTCCGAACAAGAAACACCATCTGGAGCATTTAATCCCAACCCTGGCAGAAAGGAGAAGAAACGTGACAGCTGAGCAGTTTGTCACCCACCCTGCTGGGATTTTAGAAGCTCCTTTGAAATTCTGTGTGACCCAAATTTGGGGGTTCCATAGCAGAACAACCATGGCCAAGCACAGGTGTGGGAGAGCCTGGAGTCCCCTTGCCTGGGAGAGGGAATCCCCTGCCCTTTGGGATCCTCCCCTGCTGAAAGGGAGCTGAGCCAAAAGGGTCACAAAAAGCCAAGGGACTGACCCTGGAGCAGGGTCAGGGGTCAGGGAAGCTGCACAGGGCAGGCAGGGGGAATGCAGAGAGTCAGGGAATGGTTGGGATGGGAAGGACCTTAAATCCCCCCAGTGCCACCCCTGCCATGGCAGGGACACCCCCACTGTCCCAGGTGGATCCAGCCCGGCCTTGGGCACTGCCAGGGATCCAGGGGCAGCCCCAGCCAAGCTGGGAATTCCAGCCCAGCCAGGAATTCCTGCCCAAGATCCCAGCCCAAGCTCCCCTTGCCCAGTGGGAGCCATTCCCTGTGTCCTGTCCCTGCAGCCCTTGTCCCCAGCCCCTCTCCAGCTCTCCTGGAGCCCCTTTGGGCCCTGCAAAGCCTCGGTGCTGCTGGGGCAGGAGGGAAATATTTGCAGTGACGTTTCCTGGATGTGCAGCTGGTTTGGACACTCTGCTGCTGGCTCCTCCTGCTCCAGCTGCCCATCCAGGCACCCTGGCTCTTCTTTCCCTTTCCCAACATCTCCTTTCAGCTGCTCAGAACTTCTGCCAAACTGGAGTTGTTTGGACGAGAATTTTCTGGGCCAAACGTTCCTCTCCACCTGAGATTCTGTGTAATGCTTCTGATGAAACAGTCCCGTGGATTTTCAGGAATGAGGGGAGGAGAAAATAAACGTTTTGCTGAATTAGAAAATGTTTTGTTGTGCTCTGAAACGTGCAGACACCTATGCCAGGAAAATGCACCTGAACAGCTGTGGAAAATCTGGCTTTTTCCCTTGCTCACCTGGTGCAGGGGGAGGTGTCCCTGGCCATGGCAGGGCTCAGGGTGAGCTGGCCAACCCATCCCGTTCCTCTGCAGCCCTGCAATGATTCCTCACATGCACAGCAGGCACAGAGCTCTGGCTCTGAGCACCAAGGAATGATTCCTGCAGCCCTGCAATGATTCCTCCCATGCACAGCAGAGACAGAGCTCTGGCTCTGAGCACCAAGGAATGATTCCTGCAGCCCTGCAATGACTCCTCACATGCACAGCAGGCACAGAGCTCTGAGCACAGAGGGTTTGAACACCTCTGGGAGCCACAGCCTCAGCCCTGTCCTGCCAGGGAGGGGAAATTCCCCAGCAGCCTGTCCCATGAGTCAGCTCCTGTGTCAGGTGGCTCCAGGGACTGGCTTGGCCCATTTCCCTGGAAATGGGAATGCATTCCATGTTTTCCATTAATTTAACCATGACAGAGGGGATGTGAAACCTGGCAATCCCTAACAAACATTCCAGGCTGGAAATGGGAATGCATTCCCTGTGTTCCATGAGTTTAACCATGACAAATGGAAAGTGAAACCTGGCAATCCTCAGCAAACATTCCAGGCTGGAAATGGGAATGCATTCCATGTTTTCCATGAATTTAACCATGACAAAGGAGAGGTGAAACCTGGCAACCCTCAGCAAACATTCCAGGCTGGAAATGGGAATGCATTTCATGTTCTCCATGAGTTTAACCATGACAAATGGAAAGTGAAACCTGGCAATCCTTGGCAAACATTCCAGGCTGGAAATGGGAATGCATTCCCTGTTTTCCATGAGTTTAACCATGACAAATGGAAAGTGAAACCTGGCAATCCTCAGCAAACATTCCAGGCTGGAAATGGGAATGCATTCCATGTTTTCCATGAATTTAACCATGACAAAGGAGAGGTGAAACCTGGCAACCCTCAGCAAACATTCCAGGCTGGAAATGGGAATGCATTCCATGTTTTCCATGAGTTTAACCATGACAGAGGGGATGTGAAACCTGGCAACCCTCAGCAAACATTCCAGGCTGGAAACAGGAATGCATTCCCTATTTTCCATGAGTTTAACCATGACAAATGGGAAATGAAACCTGGCAATCCTTGGCAAACATTCCAGGCTGGAAATAGGAATGCATTCCCTGTTTTCCATGAGTTTAACCATGACAAATGGAAAGTGAAACCTGGCAATCCTCAGCAAACATTCCAGGCTGGAAATGGGAATGCATTCCCTGTGTTCCATGAGTTTAACCATGACAGAGGAGAAATGAAACCTGGCAATCCTTGGCAAACATTCCAGGCTGGAAATGGGAATGCATTCCCTGTTTTCCATGAGTTTAACCATGACAAAGGAGAGGTGAAACCTGGCAATCCTCAGCAAACATTCCAGGCTGGAAATGGGAATGCATTCCCTGTTTTCCATGAGTTTAACCATGACAAAGGGGAAGTGAAACCTGGCAATCCTTAGCAAACATTTCAGGCTGGAAATGGGAATGCATTCCCTGTGTTCCATGAGTTTAACCATGACAGAGGGGATGTGAAACCTGGCAATCCTCGGCAAACATTCCAGGCTGGAAACGGGAATGCATTCCCTGTGTTCCATGAGTTTAACCATGACAGAGGAGAAATGAAACCTGGCAATCCTTAACAAACATTCCAGGCTGGAAATGAGAATGCATTCCCTGTTTTCCATGAATTAACCATGACAAATGGAAAGTGAAACCTGGCAATCCTTGGCAAACATTCCAGGCTGGAAATGAGAATGCATTCCCTATTTTCCATGAGTTTAACCATGACAAAGGGGAAGTGAAACCTGGCAGTCTCAGCTCCTGAGGGCAGGGGGAGGCTGGAACCACGAGGAGAAAGTGCCGAGTCACCCCCGCCGATGCCACCCCTCCTCCAGAGCCCTGCAGGAGCTCCTTTCCATCTCCCCCTGTCATTGGCCCCATGTCTTCCTCAGAAACCTTGGAGCTTCCAGGGCTGCCTGGGCTTTACAGCTTTTGCCAGCAGCGTTTGAGGATGAAGGCTAAAAAAAGGGGGAGAAAAAAAAAAAGAAGAAAATGCCACGTGGAGGTTAAAATAGAAAATATTTAAATGTGCTGTACCAGAGCTGGTGGTTGCAGAGCTAAGAGTAAATAGTCATGAGCATCTTCAGACCCTGAGGACACAGGGATTATGCCTTGGACGGATCAGGAAGTTCAGGAAATGGGTATTTCCTGAGAAATCAGCTTTATTTCTTCCCTTGGGAAAAGAGCAAAGGAGAATTTCCACCAGTCAGTCACCGAGGGAACCAAACCGTGCCCAGCCCCAAATGTCAGCGTGTGTGTGAGGGCTGGGCAGGGCAGGAGGGCCCAGGGTGCTCAGGGCTGCAGGAGGTGTTGAACATCATCCAGTCCTGTTCCAAACAAGTCTCCCACCCCGCTGGGTGGGGGATTTTCACCCCATAGTCCCCCCCAAAACACTTCTCCAGATTAATGAATTAAATCCCACTGTTGCTCTGCATCAGGGCATCAGAAAACCTTCCTGGGCTTGGCCCAGAGCAGCTGGGGCTGCCCCTGGACCCCTGGCAATGCCCAGGCCAGGCTGGGCACTGGGGCTGGGAGCACCTGGGGCAGTGGGAGGTGTCCCTGCCAGGGCAGGGGTGGGGTGGGCTGGGATGGATTCAATACAATAACAAGGAAGTTGTTTATTAAAATCGTGTCTGACTCCACTGCAAAAGGCAAACCCAGGAGGCTGAAATAGAACTTTAGAAAACTTCTTAAAGAGACAGAGGGAGCAGCAAAACCCAGACAGCACCTCAGTGCCAGGGCTCCAGCAGACACGGCACACTGGGGCTGTGTGTGGTTTTGGGCTCTGTGGTGGTTTTGGGCTGCTGCTGGCAGGGCCTGAGCTGTTGCCACCTTTCAGCCATCCCAGCCTGTGCTGAAGCTGATGTGGCAATAAAAGCTCCAAGATCATCTCCTGGCAGGTCCCTTTATTCAGAAACACTGAGATCCAACAGCCCCAGGGCTCAGCCCCAGCTTGATCCCCCCTGCTGCTCAGGGGTGACGGGGAGCAGAGGGATGGGGCAGTGCCTGGCAGGGATGCCCTGGATGAGGAGCTGGGATGGAGCCAGGCCGTGGCAGGGACACCAGCCAGCACTTCCAGAGGATTCCCCAGTTCAAATACAGCCTGAGTTGGCACAGAGGGACTGCCTAACCCAGATTCTGGGAGTCACAGCAGCCAGGGCTGAGGGTGAGCACTGCTCCGAGACCTGAAAGCAGAAAGTGTTTAAAAAAAAAAAGAAATAAATTCTTTTGTTATATGCAGGCCCAGCAATCTGGGGAGTCACCTCTGTGTTGCCTGAGCACTTTGGGTCCACAGCTCTGACTGAACCCTCATGTCTGGGTGCTTTTCCTGTCTGTAAGGGAGGGAATGTTCGATTTTCACAGAGAATCATTGATTTGGTGATTATTTTTTTCCTGGGCAGAGGTTCAAAGGCAGGCAAGCACATGACACAGGTGATGGAGCTGTAGACGTGTCTCCCCTCAGAACACCGTTGTTCATTGTTATTTAAAATAAAACTTCTGTTGCCCCAGAATCCCTTGAAGCAGACTCAGCTCCTTCTCCTGTTTATTTTTAGTTGTGAACTGGAGCAGGGAAGGAGGACTCAGTGTGAGCTGAGCCTGCATCTGTCACCCCTGGCTGTCACATCCCCACAGGCACCGTGCCCTGCCCTGCCTGGCACCCAGCAGCTCCTCCAGCCACCACTGCCCGCTCTCCTGAGGGAAACAGGGACAAAAAGAGCTCCAGGGAGGGACCTGACAGCACCACCAGGCTCCAGCACTGCCCTGAGATCAGCACCAGGGGCTCTCCTGCCAGGGGTTTGTGCTGCACTGTGCTGGCAGCACCTTGTGCTCCAATAAATTCTGTTTGTTTGTGTTTGCAGGGCCAGGCCCACCTGGGGTAACCCAGGGTTCCCTCTGGAGCCACCCAGCACAGCTCTGGGCACAGAGCAAGGGGACAACAGCACTTCCTTCCAACTCCTGGAGGGTTTGTTTCATCAGGGCTTGGAGCTCCGGGGGTGCCCAGAGAGGAGAGCCCTGGAGGGCACCTGGGGGCAAACCTGGTCCTGTGCCCTGGGGAAGGGCTGGAGAATTCCTGAGGGAGCAGGAAAGGGGCTGAGCCTGGAGAAAAGGAGGCTCAGGGGGCCCTGGTGGCTCTGCACAGCTCCCTGGAAGGTTGGAAGCAGGTGCAGGGTGGGATCTGATCCCAGGGATAAGAGGGAACGGCCTCAGGGCAGGCTCAGGGTGGGCAGCAGCAGGAATTTCCAGGAATTTCCCCATGGAAAGGGAGCTCAGGCCTTGGAAGTGCCCAGGGAGGTTTGGAGTGCCCATCCCTGGAGGTGTCCATGGAATTCCTGGATGTGGCCCTCAGTGCCAAGGTGGGGATCAGTCCCAGGTCAGCCTGGATGATCCTGGGGGGATTTTCCAACCCCAAAGATCCTGCTGCAGGGCCTGGGCCTGGTTCCCCTCCTGGGTGACAAGAGAGACCTGGAGGGGCTGGAGCGAGTCCAGGGCAGGGATGGAGCTGGGCAGGGGCTGGAGAATTCCTGAGGGAGCTGGGAAGGGGCTGAGCCTGGAGAAAAGGAGGCTCAGGGGGCCCTTGTGGCTCTGCACAGCTCCTGCCAGGAGGGGACAGCCAGGGGGGTCGGGCTCTGCTCCCAGGGCACAGGGACAGGAGCAGAGGGAACGGCCCCAGGCTGGGCCAGGGCAGGCTCAGGGAGGATTTTGGGGAAATTCCTGCCTGGAAAGGGAATCACAGCAGCCAGGGCTGAGGGCGAGCACTGCTCCAAGACCTGAAAGCAGAAAATATTTTAAAAAAAGAAAATAAAATTCTTTTCTTTATATGCAGGCCCAGCAATCTGGGGAGTCACCTTTGTGTTGCCTGAGCACTTTGGGTCCACAGCTCTGACTGAACCCTCATGTCTGGGTGGTTTTCCTGTGGAGTGCCCATCCCTGGGGGGTTTCAGAGCCCTGTGGAGGTGGCACTTGGGGACAGGGGGCAGGGCTGGGGGACTCCACACTCTTGGAGGGTTTTTCCAACCAGACATTCCCATGATTCCAGCCCCAAAGTCCAGGGTGTGAGCAGAGCAGGAGGTGCTGGAACAGCCCAGGGACATCTCCTGGCTCCAGCACCACAGGGATGGGACCAGGCCCTGGCCAGGGCCACCACTCTGAGTCCAGCTGAGATCCAGCCACACCCCTCACCCCGTGGTGTCTGGGGGTACAAAACCCCCTGGCATTTTCAGGCTGAGCTTTTCCCCTCTCCCCCAGGCCTGGGCAGCCCAGCTGAGTGAGAGGGGAAGTTCTGCTCCTCCCGTGGCTGAGCTGCAGAGCAGATGGAGTTTGTGTTCGTTTCCATCCCACACTGAGCTCTCCTCAGGAGGTGCAGGGACACCAGAGCAGCTCAGGGGAGCCCCATGGACATCCCTGCCCTCCCAACCTTTGGCACCAACACCGTGGGGTTTCATTAATGTCATTAATTCTAGAAAAAATTAATTCTAGAAGAAAGGACTGCTCTGGTCTCACTGCTGGCTCCTGGAGCTGAGTCAGGATCACAACTCTGCAGCCCCAAGCAATAAATCAGGGCTGGCTGGCTGGCCTTGCCTTCCTCAGCAGCCTTTGAATTCGGGGGAGGAACTGATGGCCCAGAGCTGCCCGATGGGTTTATTGCATGGAGAGCAGAGTTAATAAATCCTCCTGCTGCTCTGATGAATGGCCCTGGAGAGCCTCTCTCCACAGCCTTGGAAGCTTTCCTGAAAGGGAGCAACGAGCTGGTCAAGGGAGCAAATAACTCTGAGAGAGGAAAAGCTGCTGGATCAATGCAGCTCAGAGCAGGGCAGGGTGTGTGCTCCCTCCCTGGGAGCAGAGGGAGAAGGAGCTCAGGGGGGCATGAGCAGGGCTGGGAGTGGGGCTGGGAAAAGCACTGAGGGCTGCAGGGAGCAGGGAATTAACTCTGAGTGCAGAGTGAACTGATTAATGCAACCCCTGCCACATCCCATCCACTGTGTGCACCACTGGGGGCACAAACACAGGGTCCTGGAAGTGTTTGGTTGGAAAAGCCCTTCCAAAACACCAAATCCTGGAAGTGTTTGGTTGGAAAAGCCCTTCCAAGTCCATGGGGTCCAGTTTTCCTTCCAGCCCTGCCAGGGCCACCACTGCCCCACGTCCCCAAGTGCCACCTCCACAGGGCTCTGAAACCCCTGCAGGGATGGGAATTCCACCAGGAGACAGGCCTTTCCAGGCAGGAATTCCCCCAAAATCCCCCCTGAGCCTGCCCTGGCCCAGCCTGGGGCCGTTCCCTCCCCTCCTGTCCCTGTGCCCTGGGAGCAGAGCCCGACCCCCCCGGCTGTCCCCTCCTGGCAGGAGCTGTGCAGAGCCACAAGGGCCCCCTGAGCCTCCTTTGCTCCAGGCTCAGCCCCTTCCCAGCTCCCTCGGGAATTCTCCAGCCCCTTCCCAGCTCCATCCCTGCCCTGGACTCGCTCCAGCCCCTCCAGGGCTCTCAGAGCTGCCCCAGCACTGGAGGTGCCCCAGCAGGGGACACAGGGGACGGGCACTGCCCTGGCCCTGCTGCCACCCCAGAGCTGGCACAGCCCAGGGGTCTCCAGTGGCCTCTTGCCCACACCTGGGCACACCTGAGCTCGTGTCCAGCCGCTGTCACAGCACCCCAGGCCCTGCCCAGCCCCGAGTGCTGCAGGGGGATGTTCTGAGCAGCACCTGGCACAGCCTCCCCCGAGCCTCTGCAGGGAGCTCTGCTCCTTCCAGAGCTCAGTTCCCAGGAATCCCGTGGGCACTGGAAAAGTGGGTGTGGAACCTGGTGGCTGCCTGGGCAGGGAGGGGAGGCTGGGGACAAAGCAGCCTGG